>JASXTE010000010.1:27025822-27205822 GCA_030280995.1 Hemileia vastatrix | reverse complement strand
GTATACTCTAATTGGGGGTTCATGATATTTTCTAGATTCATGGGCTGAATATTGGCACTATGGGGATGTGACTATTATCACTAGATAGCTCTTGTTTTCTCTATATATTATGTTCTTTTGATATTTTTTATATTCTGGGGTTTAAGGGCTCATTTGGCCATACTTCAGTTTTTATTATAACCATTTAGTTTTGTTATTTTAAATTTTTTAGGATAACCTTAATCACTAGAGTTAAGTGCTTTGTGAAATTAAATAGAGCTAATTTTCCTCTATGTTATATGTCTTGATGATTTTTTAGCATTTTTTTAGGTTTAAGGTGTTTTCTGTTGTTTTCATGGTTTTTAGGGGCTTTCTGGTTGTATTTTGGTTCAGGGAGGTCACCTTCCTTGACTGTAGCAGGCTGGGGATTGCATCTAGAGGGTTCTTTATGCAATTATGGTGACATGGTATCCAATTTTTCAGGTGTAGTTTAGAGCTTAATATGGGACTGTGTGTAGATACCACATCAGACAGTTTGGGGCAACTCTATTTACCAAAGAACCATCTGTTAATTAGATCACTGTTTATTACTCTTTTTTCACTGTTTTTTTTGTTCATTATTGGCTGTGCTTGTTGAAAGGTGAGTTCTTCATTTAACACAACTCTTGTAACTTTTTTCTTTGGTGTAGCCTTGCAACTTGCATCAAGTAATATTGCTGTTTTTCTGTGCAACAAATGTACTGGTTTTTTGGTTTCTGGTGTGAATGTTCACAAAATTTCAGGTTATGGTTTATTGGTTCTTAGTGGTCTGCTATTGGCTACTTTCTTGAATTTTTAAGAAGTCAAGAATTGTGTTGGAAGGGGTATTGTAATAGTCTCTTATTTTCTGTAGAAAATTAATCTCACCTGGTATTTCTCAAAGGAACAAGGGTTTTTATAAAAAGTTTTTCTTCAACTCCCTTGGTCAAGGTCTATAGCAAGAAGTATAGGATTCTCTGAAACATAAGGAGGGTTTCTTGAGGTTGAACTAGTAAGTAATACTTTATTTCTTTGCTTAGAATTTTACAACTAATTGTTACTATCAATGTTCATGACACCCTTAGTATATTTTATTTAAATTATACTCAGTGATAAAGGGTGCAAGAAAGAACCACCTATTATATATAAATTAATAAATATAAATTTTAGATAGGATTAAATAAATGATAGAGTATAAGTGATGAGGCTATAGGGAGTTAACCAAGGCCCTTTTATAGGCAAAGGGGCAGTCAGACAGTAACATATTTAATACATGTAAACTGGTCTGATAAAATTTGCTACTAAATAATTATTTACTTAATTATTGGAAATATTTTAAAATTTTAATTTGTAATTTTTTAAGTATTATAAATTATTATGTAACTATATCATTTAAAGTATTTAACTAGATAATCACTACAAAAAATTGTAGTACTGTGGGCAATAAAATATATGCACAAGCAGTAAAGAAAGGACTGAGTGAACCCTTTTTGTGCAGTGGGAATCATTAGAGTGGAATTGTGGATGAAAAATATAATTCATTATTACCATTTTATTTAATCAAAAAATTTATAATATTAAAAGGAACTATTGATTAATTGGTATTTGACCTTTGTGCCTCACTCATATTTATCATTTGATTGATTTTTTGTCACCATTATGTTATTAATATTATAAGTATAGCAAAAACTTGTGTGCCCAACGCATACCAGGTGATGTTACACCTTTTATAATATTATCAAATAAAGGTAAAAAAATATGAAAATAATTTGTTTTACAAAAAATAAATTGATATCCAAAAGCAATATGAGGGATAAAAAGGTAAAATTAAAGGGATCAAATATGAAATAAAAAATTAAAGTAAAATTCCTGCCATCAAGAGAAAGTAGACATGATGGGGTGAACACCCACCAGTGGCACTAAACTTGGACTATAATTTCTTTTTTGTAAAAATAAAAGAAAATCCACTTGAGCTTTAACAAAACTTCAGGATGACAATTTTGCCATATCAAACAACTTCTAGTGCAATTATTGAAGAAAAATTCATTTTCATTGCAATAGAGAGAATTGATCACATCAGACTGCATGTGACAAACAGTGTCCAGCACAAGTTCAGCTGAACTTGTGCTGGACACTTTTATGATGGAGAGTAGCTAGGGTGGAATTTTTCTTCAGTTAATCTGGTATTTCTTATAAAAATGTCCACTGGTATTTGATCATTGTGCCTCACTCATATTTATCATTTGATTGATTTTTTTTCACCATTATGTTATTAATATTATAAGTATAGCAAAAACTCGTGTGCCCAACGCATACCAGGTGATCTTACACCTTTTATAATATTATTAAATAAAGGTAAAAAATATGAAAATGATTTGTTTTACAAAAAAAAAATTGATATACAAAAGCAATATGAGGGATAAAAAGGTAAAATTAAAGGAAGCAAATATGAAATAAAAAATTAAAATAAAATTACTGCCATCAAGAGCAAGTAGACATGTTGGGGTGAACGCTCACCAGTGGCACTAAACTTGGACTATAATTGCTTTTTTGAAAAACAAAAAAGTGCCAATCTGAGGTTTAACAAAACTTCAGCAGAACCATTTAGCCATATCAAACAACTTCTAGTGCAATGATTGAGAGAGAATAAATCACACCAGACTGCATGTGACCAAAAGTGTCCAGCACAAGTTTGGCCAAAATTGTGCTGGACACATTTATGACGGAGAGTAGCTAGGGTAGAATTTTTCTTCAGTTAATCTGGTATTTCTTATAAACATGTCCATTGGTACTTGATCTTTGTGCCTCACTCATATATATCATTTGATTAATTTATTGTCACCATTATATTATTAATATTATAAGTATAGAAAAAACTCATGTGCCAAATGCATACCAGGTGATGTTACACCTTTTATAATATTATGAAATAAAAGTAAAAAAATATGAAAATGATTAGCTTTACAATAATTTAAATAGATATTAAAAAAAAAGAAATAAAAAAGTAAAATTAATCTCAAAGAGATCAATTATGAAAAACAAAATACTAGTAAAATTCTTGCTCTCAAGAGCCAGTAGAAGTGTTGAAACAAATGGGAGCCATCAGGGCTAAATTTTAATAAGTGACATTTTTTTATAAAGATAAAAAATTATACACCTGAGGTTGGGAAGAATGACAGGTGGATGATTCAGCTAAACAAAACTACTTGTAGTGAAGTTTAATAAAAAAATGTTTTTTTGTTGCCATAGAGAGAATTGATCCCATCTGACTGCACGTGACCAAAAGTGTCCAGCACAAGTTTGGCCGAACTTGTGCTGGACACTTTTATGATGGAGAGTAGCTTAGTTGGAAATTTTCTTCAGTTCCTTCATCTTGTATTTCTCATAAACATGTCTACTGGTATTTGATCAGTCTGTATCTTTCATATTTATCACCATTATATTATTAATGTTATTAGTATAGCAAAAACTTGTGTGCCAAATGCATACCATGTGAAGTTATACCTTCAATAATTTTTCAAAATAGACGTTGTGGTAGCCTAAAGTTTAGTATGGCACCTAAGTACGTAAATGGAGTTATTATGGCGTGCAAGATTGGCGTTATTATTTTTTTTTATATAAAAGGGTTTTATTTAATTTATTTGAGTTTTAAATATGAAGAAATTGGTCACGAGCGAATGCCTACACAAAAACAATTTATTTTACGGAGAAAACTTATTTTTACGGTCTGAAAAGATTATTAGTATCAAGTCGAGTCACTCAAGAACCTTGGGAAATTTTTCCAGAATTTTTACTATTTTTCTTATATTTTTAAATGAATTTTAAAGTTTTATAGAAATATTTACGTTTTCAGAAAATTACTTTACTTTGATGAATTTTCACGGGGTAATTAGAGCTGCGCAGACTACAAAAATGAGTTTGGAATATAAAGGGGAAGTAGTTCTATTATGTGTAATTTTTCTAGATTTTTTATTATATTTTTAAGGTTCTAATTGAGTCCGGAAGTCCGGACGGACTCCGTACGGACTCCGTTTTGACTCCGTATGGACTCCGCTTTGACTCTGTACGGACTCCGTACGGACTCTGTACGGGCTCCGGATTGACTCTGGGAGAGCTCTGGAGGGGAAAACTTAGGCACGTGACTAGGAATACTTAAGCGCCTCTCAAACTCAAAATTGAGAGGGGGGACACAACATACAGCTTAATCTTTAACCACCACGGTCTCATTTTTTATTACTCAACAAATTAAATAAATTTGTAATACCCTTATAACTTTATATTTTATATATAACATTTTAGAAATACTACTCAACAATTTAAATCACACTTCATACAGGGTATCTTTAGAAAGGTCTTCATTACTGGGACTTGATTATTGCTGTCTCATAAAAATTCAAATTATTATAAAAACATAAAAGTCAATCTTTTCAGATCTTTCACTGGTACACCTTAATTGTTGTATTCAGTATTTCTTTCTCAACAGCCACTTTCTTTAAATCTCAATAAGCGTTAAATATTTTAGAGTTTCATTATTTTTTTATCAATCAGATCCAGGTAGATTGGTTAGCTTAGTGATTTAGAATTCCCATTTTGTTATTTTATTGGAAGGACGGGGTTTTCAGCTAAATCCACACATCTCCTCCCGATTCTGCTTACAGCAAGGCAACTGTAAGAGTTTACCTTACCATAGTTGGCGCCCAAGGTGGGGTTCGATTTCTCTAGCTTTCTTTAAAGACTTACTTGGATCAAGAACGTTCTTAGCCTGCAAGAGGCTTATTTTCTGGAACTCTAATTGGATCTTTGTTATTGGCCTGAAAGAGGCTTGTTATTTTATTGATTGTTAACGCTTTTCATTACTTATTGGGATGTCTTCTTCTGCTGTTGCTTCTGGATCTTCTAACCCTCTTACTCCCTCAGTTAGAATTGTTTCTTGGGATGGCCCAAAGTTTGATGGGGAGGAGGTTAAATGGTTCATTAGCAGGTATGAAGCTGCTGCTGCTGTTGATGGTGCTTCTCATGTGGACATGGTGAAGCAAGTTAGATTCTTTATTGCTGATAGGGAGGTGGAAAAAGAGGTTATTGCTATGCAGGCATTCAAGGACAAGGATTGGGTTAAGCTTTCTAAAGCTATGGTTGATAGATGGGGTGTTAGGTTTACTATGATGGACCTCAATAAAATTGTTGGAGACTGGCAAGCAAAAGGTGGTGTTTCTTCTATGGCAGACTTCAAAAAGCTGTGTGTTCAGTTTGATGAAGTGGTGGAATATCTCATATTGGTGGACGAGTTAGTGCATGAGAACCAGGCAAAAGATTTGTTTTGGACAGCATGCAGCAGGGATATTCAAATGGACGTCTTGAAGGATCTTTCAAGAAAAGATTTGATGAAGGAACTGCCTAATGGTGAGCAGAAACTGCCGGCTCTGGAGGTTATCAAGGACAACATTCAAGCCCATCTAAAGTTATTGGCGTTGGACAAATATCAAGAGTCATGCACTCAATATGTTAGCAAGGTTAGCGAAGTTTTTGCCGAAAACAACGATATTATGGTCAAAGCCCAGGAGGCCAAGAAGGCTCAAATGGGATTACCTGCTGCTAAAGTTGAGGGTAATGTAGATAATAAGATGGTCGATCACTTGGCCAATTTAACGAAACAATTAAAAATATTTGTTCCAGAGACTCAGAAGGCCAACAAGGCCCCAATTGCTTCTTCGTCGACATAGACTTCTTATCAGTCCAGAGGTTATGAAAGTCAAAATTATAATGGCAATAATAATGGTAACCGCTTCCCAGGCAATGGGAGAAATGGTGGTAATGGTGGTAATAGTTATAGAGGTGGCTACGATGAGCCAAAGGTGTGCTCCTATTGTAATAGGAGGGGTCACAGAGCAACAGTTTGTTTTGCTCTTGATAAGGATATGGATGCTGGGCGAGTTTTATTTGATGGTAAAGTTTATAAATTTCCTGATGGTTCGTTCATCAAGCCCAGTGATGGACAGTCTCCTTCTGATTTGGTCAGAAGAAGTTTAACGGCTGAAAGGAGAGCCAGGTTTGAAGAGGTGACGGATGAAGATGTTAATGCCAAGAGTGGCAAAAATGGTAATGGTAATGGTGGTAAAGCTGACAAGGGTAAGGAGAAAGAGGTCAGTAAAGCCACATTTTCTACTTCTTTTGGTGGTTTAGAGCTGGCGACGGTTGCCCAGGTGGAGGGTAGCTGTATGGCTGGCGAATACGATGTTAATGCTGCTAGAAGAGCAGCTGCTACTAAGGCGAAAAGTAGCATTCAGAGCCAATTGAGGGCTAATCCTGGCAAGGCCAATAACAAATTGAACCCTTACTCTAAGGACAAGAATTCTAGTTCTCAAACTGCTGCCAACAAATTGAACCCTTACTCTAAGGACGAATTATATAAAATGCAGAAGGGGATTGCTGATATGGGGCCCCCTAGTTATGGCAAGTTTGATTTAAATGGTGAGCCTATGCCAGAGGATGATTTGGATTCTGAGGAGGACGTACCGTTGGTGACTCTACCCAGACCAAGTTTTAGCGGTCCCATCCCAATGGAGGGAGTAAGAAGGACTAGCAATGGATCAGGATTAGTGCTAGGAGCTGGTGACGGAGTTAGGGTTATAGAAAGTGAAGATGTTATAATGGGGGGTGAAGATGGCTTGGTTGGACCTCAAGAGGTACCCAGGGCCAAGGTTGTTAAATCAAAGGTCCAGTATGAGCGGCCAGTAGTTTCTGGTCAGGCTAATGCGATGGACGCAGTTTTGAATAGGGTGAATCAATTGCAGATTCCCTTATCTTTAGGGGAATTATTTACAATTAGTCCGGCGCTTGCTGAAAAGCAAAAGAAGCATTTGACGAGGCGTCGGGTTTCCTCTGGAGAGGTGGAATATATTTGTGAAAATGCTGAAAAGTTTGGGGAAGATGTAGATACGCATTTTTCCGCTCCCCTGGGTTACCTGGTGGTAACTCTTAATGGTAAAGAAGTAAAGGCCTTGGTCGATTCAGGGTCTCAAATTAATTTAATTTCATTGGAGCAAGCGACGAGTATAGGCTTGCCAATTAAAAGTGGAACTGGGGGAAACCTCAGAGGCATCGGAGGGCATGCAACAGAGCTGATAGGTACAGCTGAGCATGTCAGGTTAGGCATTGGTGGATCTGTTGGTAAGGTTCACTTTTATGTGGCCAGAGGAGCAGTCAAAACTGTTCTTGGTGGTCCTTTTTTGATGGATTTTGAGGCCAGGATAGGGTATCAAGCTGGCATGGGGATTAGTTTGGAAATCACTGGTGAAGATATGCGGAGGTTACATATGTGGTTAGCGCCTCCTGGAGATGAAGGTTGGGAAACACGGCCAGGGATTACTACTCTGTGCCAGTGTTGTGTTTGCACCAAGAAGCGGCATATAAAACGGACGGCTTCTGGTGAATTATGTTTGTTGGAAAGGGATGAATGCCCTCATTTTTTGGGGTAGCAGGGGCTGATCACTCTAATGTTGTAATCTCTCCTCAGGATGAGATCCCGGATTGCAATAGGTCAGCTCACTTGGAGATAATTCAAGTGGATTCTCAATTATTTTCTGTTAATATTACTTTGGAGTGCAAATACGTTTTGGACTTTTCTATATGTTTATTGGATTTACCCGGTTTTTCTATTAAATTTAAAAACGGTGAAAAAGGCAAAATGGGCCAAATTAGGTTGGATAAAAATTGGAAGGGTATGTTCGATGACCTCCAGCAAGAGGTTAAACTGCAAGTATCTCCTTCTATTTTGGACCTCCAGCAAGAGGGTAAACTGCAATTATCTCATCAAAACCCGATAAAAAATCTCAGTATAATTAAAACACAAAAAAATAATTTTTGTGAAAATTCAATTCCAGCTCTCCAGCAAGAGGTTAAACTGCCAACTTTCTTTACGGGTGATTTACTGTTGGATAAGGGAAGCAAAGGTGTTGGAAAATCCGTTTATAAATTAGACGAGGGAAAGGAAAAAAGGGTAAAATTTAAAAATGAAATAAAATATTTTTCTAATTTTTCTTATTCCGATTCTGGCGATGAAGAAGATTCATTTGATGAAAGTTTTAATGGCGATACAAAAGAAAATGTTTTACCTCAAGTTTATTTAGATGTGGACGCAGCCAAATATAAGAAGGTAGAAAATAAAGTTCGACCTATTAATGAACCGCTACCTGCTGAATTAAATCCACCTTTGAGAAGACCAAGGTTATCAAGAGATCCTTATGAAAGTCCCTTGGTAAAGAGTCTGCCTGAATTTTCTGAGACGTCAAGAATCACTTTTGAGAGACTGGGTGTTGTTAATTTTGGACCTGATGGTTGGTTGTCTGGTGAAGAGAAGAAGTTGTTGTTGGATGTGATGGTCAAGCGAGAGAAGGCCATTGATTTTTTAGAAGAGGAGAGGGGTGTGTTGAAGCATTCCTATGGGGAGCCTTACAAGATTCCTGTGGTATGTCATGAACCGTGGCAGCAGAAACTGATTCCTATACCAGCTGCATTAAAAGAAGCCTATATTGAAGTTGTCAGAGAACAGATACGCACTGGACTGTATGAGCAATCAACGTCAAGTTATTCTAGTCCGGTATTTTGTATCAATAAACCGAATGGAAAGCTTAGAGTTGTTCATGATCTTAGGGAATTAAATAGGGTTACAATAAAGGATGCTGGGATACCACCTAGTGCTGAGGAGTTTGTTGAAGCTTTTGCAGGGAGAGTGTGTTATGGTTTGGGAGATATTATGGGTGGATATAATGAGAGAGAGTTACATCTGGACTCAAGGCCTCTAACTACATTCGATACGCCACTAGGACTTTTACAGTTAACAAGATTACCTCAAGGAGCAACAAATTTGGTTGCAGTTTATCAAGCTCAGATGGCTTGGATCCTTTAAGATGAAATTCCACAATATGCTGGAATCTTTATAGATGATGGAGGAATTAAGGGACCAACAACCGACTATGATAACCAGGTGTTGGAAGAGAATCCCGGGATACGCAAATTCATTTGGGAGTTTGCAATTACTTTAGAAAGAATCTTGTTTCGAATTGAAGAGGCTGGTTTAACTATTTCAGGTTCAAAATTTTCATGTTGTGTGCCAGACTTAGAAATATTAGGCCATGTGGTATGTAGAGAGGGTAGGATTATGTCCAAGAAGAAAGTTAACAAAATTCAGTCCTGGCCAAGACTCAAGAATACAACCGAAGTTAGAGGGTTTTTAGGCGTTTGTGTATATTTTAGAATGTTTATCAAGGACTTTTCTTCATTGGAAGCTCCATTGAGACGGTTAACGAGAAAGGATGCAGACTGGGAGTGGGATGAAGAGTGTGAGAAGGCGTTTGTGAAGTTGAAGGAGGTTGTGGGGAAGGATTTAGTCCTGCACAAGTTGGATTATGGAAAAAATGCTGGCAGAATTTATTTAGCAGTTGATTCAAGTCAGGTTGCAGCTGGGGCGGTTTTGTCTCAGATGGATAAAGCTGGTTACATCAGGCCAGTTAGGTATGAATCTGTAGTATTTACTGAGGTCGAATCAAGATATTCACAACCAAAATTGGAATTATGTGGTGTGGCAAAAATACTGAAGAAACTTTAGCATATTTTGTGGGGGCAACATTTTGAGTTGCAAGTGGATGCGAAATCGTTAATCCAGATGATTAATTCCCCAAGTTTACCGAACGCACCCATGATGAGATGGGTAGCTTTTATTCAACATTTTTCGTTTGATTTAGTTCATAAGCCTGGCAAGACATTTACTATGCCAGATGGTTTATCAAGGAGACCACCCACCAAAGAAGATTCAGACTCAGAAGAGTTCGATGAAGATATACCTATTATCAAAGCCAGCACTAAAGGAGCTGAAGACTTTCTATACCTCCCCCATGAGGTTAAACTGGCAGGACTATTGTGTTTAGATAATGATGATGATGACCTCCACCAAGAGGATAAACTGGAAAATAGTTTTTATGTTAATAAAGGAGTTGGAAAAGGTGTAGATAAATTCAGCAGAGAGGAGGTAGAAGAAGATGTAGTGTATGTAGAGGAAGATGGATTGGTAGTGTGGGATAGTAGTAAGTTAAGGAATGGTGTATATGTTGGAGAATTAGAGAATTTAAATAAAAGGGTGGATAAAAAGAAAGAGGTATTTTCAAATACGGTTTACGAAGGATCCAAAGGTTCAGAAGAAAAACGACAACATACCTCGATTAAAGATTTATTTAGGGGTCAAAGATTATTGGCTCATTCATGTGCAGGTGATATTGGTGATAGAGAAGTCCCTATTGATGTTATATTAATCGATTTTCAAGATGAAGTCTGGGGTCAGACTGGCTTTTATTTTTTGTTAGTCAAATATTTGTTGACTTTAGAGAGGCCAGAAGATTGTGAAGACGATGAATGGGTGGCTATCAAGAGGAAGTCAACTACGTTTTACCTATCTGGTCGACGTTTAATGAGGAGGAGGTATCCAAATCCTCAAGTAGTTTTAACTCAACAGAAGGGGCAAGAATTAGTTTTGAAATCACTGCATGAAGATCTCGGGCATAGAGGCGTTGGAGAAACGTTTAGAAGAATTTCTGATCGATTTTGGTGGCCTGGCATGAAGATGGCTGTTAAACAGTGGGTTCAGTCATGCGAAGAATGTCAAAGACAAAGTTATTTAAGGCCAAAAGAACCTGGACGCGCGACCGGTGAATATACGCTCTTTGGAAGAGTTAGTTTAGATGCCGTTCATATAAAAGAGGGACGGTATAAATATTTAATTGTGACCAGAGATGATTTATCTGGTTGGGTAGAGGTAGCCCCTCTTATTAATTTAACTGCCAAAAATGTGGCAGAATTTTTTTTGAATAATTGGGTATATAGGTATGGGGTGATGAAGTTGGTAACGGTAGATGGAGGTCCTGAATTTGGGACAGAGTTTAAAGAGGCCGTATTGAAAGTTGGATCAAAGGTTAGGGTAGCAACCCCATATTATCCTGAAGCTGAAGGCATGGTTGAAAGAGGGCATCAAGTTATCAAGGATGCTTTAGTTAAAATGTGTGGGACAAGTGCCGAAAAGTGGAGGCACTATTTACCTTTAGTTTTATTTGCTAATCAAATCACTGCCAAAAGGACGACCGGATTTTCACCCTATGAACTTGTTTTTGGACAGAAAGCAGTTTTACCAGTTGATTTAGAAGCTGAATCATATCTTGGAGTTGACTGGGACACGGTCAAAACTACTGAAGAATTATCGTGTGCAAGAATGATGCAGCTAGAAAAGAAAGAAGAATATTTAGAAAAGGCATATTCGCGGATGATGAAGATCTGAAATCAATCAGTTAGATATTGGGATGAGCGGTTGGCACATTGATTAAGGAAACCTTTGAACCCAGGTGATATGGTCCTGGTGTATAATAGGAGTTTGGAAAGTCAGTGGGGAAAGATGTTTGCAGATAGGTGGAATGGACCGTATAGAATCAAGGAGCAAGTTTCCGGCGGTTCATATGTGTTAGAAGAGTTGGATGGAGTAGTATTGAAGAAGAGGGTAGCGGCCGATCAAGTGAAACGGTTCTATCCTAGAGGCACCAGGAGTGCTGAAGTCTACCTCCGCAATGAGGATAAACTATGATATCAATGAAATTTTATGGATTCCTCCGCAATGAGGATAAACTATGATGTTTATAAAAATCTTATTGACCTCCGCAACGAGGATAAACTATCTTCTTTTTTTATCAAAAATACTTTACTATCATTACACTGTATATGGGCGACGAAACTATGATGAAACTTAACTAAATTCAAGAAGACCTTCTTTGAAATTTTCAAAAAAAAACTTAAAATTCTTAAAATATGGGTGAAGATAGTGTTGGAAATTTTTTTTAAAAATTTTTTGGAAGAAGTGTTCACAGGGGAACCTTCTTAATTTAATATTGGCAAGTGTGGGGGTAATTGATGGGCTGGCTGCTCTATACACAATTACCCCATAATGTTCGTTTCCAAAATTTTCCCTGTTTCTAGTTGAATCCTGGCTTTGTCTTTTAATTTTAGGAAGTCCACTAAGACTATAAACTGGAACGAATCAAGAGACACCGCTCTCAACGCCGGATTCAAGATTTTTTTATTTTATTTTGTTTTTGATTTTTTTATGTTAGATTGTGATTTCTTTTCTTTAATATATATTATGAATTATTGTAAAGGTGATGCTCACTGGTGGTCTCTAATCATTTTTATAAATTGGAGGGAGCCCACCCAGTGATCATCATTATAAAAATTATCTTCTAAAAACTTTCATTTATTTTATTTTCTTTTCAATTTCTCAAAATTGTGTAACCACATCAAGTTGCACTTGGATGTGGGTATGATGTCAAGGGTACGGCTCATCAAATGGCCGGGGGGCATCTTTTAAAATTTTATTTTAAAAAAAAATTTTTTTATTACTTTTTTTATCTTTCTTTTCACATTCATTTATCTTTATTTAAAAATTAAATTTTAACTTTTATTTCAAAACTATCTTTTTTTTAAAAAATAATAATAATAATAATAATAATAAAATAAATAATAAAATAACTAAAAATATAAAAAAATAATAAAAATAAAATAAAATAATATAAATATAAATAAAAAAAGGTATTTTAGTTTTAGGTAGTTTAGATGTTTATATTTTATTTTTCAAACATTATTCAAGAAAGCTACATACCAGGAAGAACACCATCAAGGGTTGTTATCTTTTGAAGAATCGAAATTAGAAAATTTAGAAGGACCTTGATCGATTTCCTGGGATTCAAATCTTATTTCACAGTCACGATAGTGTTGAAGCCAGTTGGCTATTTTGAAAAGGTCTCTTAACAGTTGCTCTCTCATCCAAGATTCTGATCTATCAGAGGGCGGGTATTGCTGGAAATAAGCGATAAGGTTATTAAAATTGGCAAAAAGCTTTTCAGACACTAGGTGAATTGGAACTCTAGGGAAGCTTGGATTAGGTTCTGGTAGTTCATAAGCTGAATATGAAATTGGAGAACCGGTGGACGCTTATCAAATTAAAATATCAGCAAATTAAAACCTGAAGATTAAGAAAATAAAAAGAGACAACTAACCTGTGTCAACACTGTCATGATCATAGATAAACGGCTTACTTGGTAATGGAGTGGGATTTTTTATGTTTAGAAAAGGATTTTTTATTTTTGATAGATGAGGAGGACTGGTGTTGGATTTGGTGTTTGAAGTAGATGTTCTGGGCCTTTTGGATGAAACAAGAGAAGATGAAGATTGCTGGCTATTATAGGACCTTTTGTGCTTCAAGATGTCGGAAGTAGGAGAAGAATCGTTGGAAGGTTGAAGCATGGCCCTGGGAGCAGCAAGAGTTCTTGGGGGAGTAGCAGCAAGTCTAGATTGGAGAGAAGGACCCAGAGGATTAGGTGATGGAGAAAGATTTAAATAGGCTGATGGAGAAAAAGGGATGGGATCTTTAGAGGTTGATGGAATAGGGGGTGGAGTAGAAGGTGAAGAAGAAGGAAGAGGTTTGCAGAAGGAGGCAAAGCTAGTAGCAGTGATGGGGAAAAAACCACAGTTCAAGCCAGAACATTTTCTTTTCTTCTCATAACAGGATAAACAGGCCCTGTTATAAGTGTGCTTTTGCCAGTTAAAAGAGAAGATACATTCCCTATGGGTGAAGGCACAGTATTTGCAAGATTGATCAGCTGAAGCAATGAAGTCAGAAGGTTTCATCTTGTTAGGAGATATTTTTTTTGAAGAAGAAAACTTGAAACTAGGATGAAGAAAGCTGGTGGCAAAATCTGGGTTAAAGGATAGAGAAGTTGTTAGGTCCACCAAGACCTTAAAATAGACTGTTATCAAGCTGTTGGGTCCACCATGACCTTAAACTGGATTTCTTATCGATTAAATGTTTGGTCCACCATGACTTTAAACTGGTAGTTCATTCATTGTTTAGTCCACTATGACTTTAAACTGGAAAATTAATATCTGCAGGATAATTCAACATTCATTGGACCACTATGGCCTTATACTGGATTACTTGTCAATCAAATGTTTGGTCCACTATGACATTAAACTGGATTATCAAATTTATTCAATCTTTGGTCAAGCCTAGGCCTTACTTAGGAATTTATCAAGTTATTTATGCACCTAAACGATCTTTGGTCCACCAAGACCATAAACTGGCAATCGATTATATGTTTGGTCTACCAAGACTTTAAATTGGAATGTCAATCTTGTTTGGATAACTCAATTCAATCTTTTAATTTATCACTGTCCACTAAGACTCTAAACTGGTTATTCAATTATTTCTGGAATTGGGTGCTGATAAGCTTTAGGAGGTTAAAATTTTAGGTGGTGATGATGCTAAGGAAAGCATAATGGTTAATTAGGTGAAATTTGTGGCTCTTTAACATGGTCTAAAGTTAATATTATTATTGGAAGCCTGGCAAAAGTATTTTATGGGTTTGCTGTATAGCAAAGTTTGAAAATTGTGATGAAGGAATCAGAAGTTAGGATGGTAGTTGGATTTTAGGGAATGATTTTTTTAGTGCCTCAGTGTTAGGCCAATCTTGGTGTGAAGCTTGGAGGACCTTATGGCGAGATTGGAATCATAGAATCCGGCCCAGTAGGGGGACCTATGAGGTTGGAATCAGGAGTATTTGGCTCATAGGAAGATCCACTCTCTCAATGCTGTGACAAGAAGGAAGACTGGTATATGGGAGTCTGAAGGGATTCAAACCTTTCTCTCAGTAGTGGAATCATCACAAGATTTATATTATTTTATTTTATGTTATATCAAGCCAGAGAAGAAGAAACAACATTTATGTTGAAAGTTAAAGAAGACCAAGCAAAAACAAAATTTTATCAAGTTATACTGTTAGAAAAGATAATTTATTTGAAATTGTTCAACATCATTATCAAAGCTTTGCATTAATATTCTTCTTTTCATGAGGTCTTCATGGTTATTAGCTGGAGTTTCTTGAAAATAGGCCAGCATTTTTCGTTTCAACTCATTAGTAAAGTCAAGAAAAAGATAGCAATGAAAATTTGGATAATGATTGATATAGTCCGTCTTCACTCTACCAACATCATCTGTATTGGTTATTTCGACAGCTAGAAGTTCAAATATGTTATTAAGTCATAGGTTTAGTCAATTTTTATTAAAAGTTTTTTTAGTAAGATAAATAGGGTCTTACATTTAGAGCCAGGAAACATAGTCTCATCAAAGTTAGTTGGGGGCACTGGCGTTATAGGATTAGGATCTTGTGAAGGCAAAATTAGGCCGGGATCCGCTGATGAAGATTGAACTTTTGAAGCTGTTTTTGATCTTATTCGTTTTAAGAAGACAGGAATTTTGGATCGCTTTTTAGAAGTTGAGGGATCAGGGAGAGCTGCTGGTCCTAAATATACGTTTGTTTTAGAAGGAACTAATGGCCGGTTACATTTGACTTTTTTCACACGGCATAAGTCGCAAGCTGTCCTGCCAGGAAGATTAGGGTTGGACATTAAACAAGGTACCTGGTATCGAGAGCAGAGTTCACATGGAGCGACAAGTTCTTTGGAAGACATATTGATGAAGATGAAATTTATAGTTGATTAAAGAAGATGGTGGTTGAAGGTTAAAGATGAATATTGTGTTCGACCACTTATGCAAAGTTTTAAGAATGGGGACATTCTTGATTGGAGGGAGGATGTGGTAGCCTAAAGTTTAGTATGGCACCTAAGTACGTAAATGGAATTATTATGGCGTGCAAGATTGGCTTTATTATTTTTTTTTATATAAAAGGGTTTTATTTAATTTATTTGAGTTTTAAATATGAAGAAATTGGTCACGAGCGAATGCCTACACAAAAACAATTTATTTTACGGAGAAAACTTATTTTTATGGTCTGAAAAGTTTATTAGTATCAAGTCGAGTCACTCAAGAACCTTGGGAAATTTTTCCAGAATTTTTAATATTTTTCTTATATTTTTAAATGAATTTTAAAGTTTTATAGAAATATTTACGTTTTCAGAAAATAACTTAACTTTGATGAATTTTCACAGGGTAATTAGAGCTGCGCAGACTACGAAAATTAGTTTGGAATATAAAGGGGAAGGAGCTCTATTATGTGTAATTTTTCTAGATTTTTTATTATAGTTTTAAGGTTCTAATTGAGTCCGAAAGTCCGGATGGACTCCGTACGGACTCCGTTTCGACTCCGTATGGACTCCGCTTTGACTCCGTACGGACTCCGTACGGACTCTGTACCGGCTCCGGATTGACTCTGGGAGAGCTCTGGAGGGGAAAACTTAGGCACGTGACTAGGAATACTTAAGCGCCTCTCAAACTCGAAATTGAGGGGGGGGGATACATCATACAGCTTAATCTTTAACCACCACGGTCTCATTTTTTATTACTCAACAAATTAAATAAAATTGTAATACCCTTATAACTTTATATTTTATATATAACATTTTAGAAATACTACTCAACAATTTAAATCACACTTCATACAGGGTATCTTTAGAAAGGTCTTCATTACTGGGACTTGATTATTGCTGTCTCAGAAAAATTCAAATTATTATAAAAACATAAAAGTCAATCTTTTCAGATCTTTCACTGGTACACCTTAATTGTTGTATTCAGTATTTCTTTCTCAACAGCCACTTTCTTTAAATCTCAATAAGCGTTAAATATTTTAGAGTTTCATTATTTTTTTATCAATCAGATCCAAGTAGATTGGTTAGCTTAGTGATTTAGAATTCCCATTTTGTTATTTTATTGGAAGGACGGGGTTTTCAGCTAAATCCACACATCTCCTCCGGATTCTGCTTACAGCAAGGCGACTGTAAGAGTTTACCTTACCATAACATAAATAATTATGGAAAGGATTAGTTTTACAGAAATTAAAATAGAAATTTAAAAGTAAAAAGAGGAATAAAAGAGTAAAATAAAAGTCAAAGAGTTCAAATATGACAAAAATACTAGTAAAATTCCTGCTATCAAGAGCCAGTAGAGGTGTTAAAGCAAATGGGAGCCATCAGGGCTTAATTGTAATAAGTGACCTTTTCTTTAAAGATAAAAAATTATACACCTGATATTGGGAAGAACAGCAGGTGGATGATTCAGCTAAACCAAACTACTTCTAGTGAAATTTGATAAAAAGAATTTTTTGTTGCCGTACAGAGAATTGATCCCATCTGACGGCACATGACCAAAAGTGTCCAGCACAAGTTTGGCCAAACTTGAGCTAGACACTTCTATGATGGAGAGTGGCTGGGTTAGAATTTTTCTTTAGTTCATCTGGTATTTCTTACAGACATGTCTACTGGTATTTTATCTTTGTGCCTCACTCATACATATTGTTTGATTAATTTTTTGTCTTAATTATATTATTAATTATATAAGTATAACAAAAAATCATGTGCCAAATGCATACTGAGTGATGTTACACCTTTTATAATATTATTAAATAAATGTACAAAAATATTAAAATAATTTATTTTCAAAATTATTAATTGATATCCAAAAGCAATATGAGGAATGAAAAATTAAGTTAAAGGGATTAAATATGAAAAAAGAAATCCAAGTATTATTCCTAATATCAAAGGCCAGTAGAGATGTTGAAGCAAATGAGAGCCATCAGGGATAAATTGTACTAAATTGACTGTTTTTTAAAGATAAAAAATTGTGTACCTGTGGTTTGGATGAACTCTAGGTGGATAATTCAGCTATATCAAACTACATCTAGTGAATTTTCTTATCAAAATTTTTTTTTCATTGCCATGGAGAGAATTGATCCCATCTGACTGCACCTGACCAAAAGTGTCCAGAACAAGTTTGGCCGAACTTGTGCTGGAAACTTTTAAGATGGAGAGTAGCTAGGGTGCAGGTTTTCTTCAGTGCAACTGTTATTTTTTTAAAACATGTCAACTGGTATTTGATCTTTCTGTGTTATTCATATTTTATTATCTGATTAATTTTTTGTCATTGGAATATTATTAATTTTATTAGTATAGAAAAAACTTGAGTGCCAAATGCATGCCATGTTATATTACACCTTTGATAATATTATTAAAAAATGTTAAAAAAATATGAAAATGATTTTTTTTCCAAAATTATAAATTAATATCCAAATGTAACATGAGTGATAAAAAAGTAAAGTAAAAGAGATCAAATATGAAAAAGAAAAATTCAATGAAAATTCCTGCCTTCAAGAGCCAGTAGAGGTGTTGAAATAAATAGGTGCCATCAGGGCTAAATTTGATAAAATATAATTTTTTTTAAAGATAAAAAATTTTTCACCTGAGGTTTGGAAAAACTCAAGGTGGATAATTCAGCCATACCAAACTACTTCTAATGTAATTATTTAGCATTTTTTTAAATTTAATTTCCACAGATAGTATTGATCCCGTCTGACTGCACCTGAACAAAAGTGTCCAGCACAAGTTCGGCCGAACTTGTGTTGGACACTTTTATGATGGAGAGTAGCTAGGGTGGAAGTGTTTCTCAGTACATCAGTTTTTTTTTTTTCACATTTCTATTGGTTTTTTAACTTTTTTTTATCATTCATATTTATCTTATAATTAATTTTCTGTCACCATATATATTATTAATGTTTCTAGTATAGCAAAAACCTGCATGCCAAATGCAAAATTGGTGATGTTACACCTTTAATAATATTATTATATAAATTTAAAAAAATATTAATATGTTTAGTTTTTAAAAAAATAAATTGATATTTAAAATTAAAAAGAGTAATAGAAAAGTAAAATGAAAATAAATGGAATCAAATACAAAATAAAAAATACAAATAATATTTTACTATCAAGAGCCAGAAGTTGTGTTGGGACAGTTGGCGACCCCTAGGTCAAGACTTGGTCTAAACTTACTTTTATGTATAGCTAACAAATTTTGAGCTGAGATTTGGACAGACTTCCAGGGGACAATTTTACAATATTAAACATTCTTTACTTCAATAATTGAGTGAAATATCATTTTCATTGCCATAGAGAGAATTTATCTCATATGACTTCATGCAACCAAAAGTGTCCAGCACAAGTTTGCCCAAACTTGTGCTGGACACTTTTATAATTGAGAGTAGGCATACAGCAAATCTTCTTAAACTCAAAAGGGATTTTTTATAAACATTTACACTGGTATTTGATCTTTCTGTGTCATTTAAATTTACCATTTGATTAATTTTTTGTCATCATTATATTATTAACGTTATTACTATAGTAATAACTTGTGTGAAAAATTCATACCAGGTGGTGTTCCACCTTTAATCATATATTATTAAATAAAGGTATAAGAGTATGACAATTATTTATTTTAAAAATTAAAAATTGATATCCAAAGCAATATGAGCAATAAAAAAGTAAAATAAAAGGGATAAAATAAGAAAAAAAATCTAAGGAAAATTCCCACTATCAATAACAAGTAGAGGTGTTAGATTAAATGTGCACCACCAGGGCTAAAATTGGACTATATTTTCTTTTTTGTTAAACCAAAGAAAGTGTCCTGATGAGTTTTGAAAAATCATCAGGAGGACATTTTGGCAATATCAAACTACTTATTGTGCAATGATTGAGCAAAATGTCATTTTCATTTCCATAGAGTAAATTTATCCCATCTGACTGCATGCAACCAAAAGTGTCCAGCACAAGTTCGGCCGAAATTATGCTGGACACTTTTATGATGGTGAGTATCTAGGGTGCAGGTCTTCTTCAGGTCATCAGGTATTCCTTATAAACAAATCCACTTGTATATGATCTTTCTGTGTAATTCATATTTATCATTTGATTCATTGTTTTTCACCATTATACTATTAATGTCAAGGTACACTTTTGGTCTAGAAGATTTGGTATGAAGTTTTATGAGGTTTTTAAGGGTTAAAATGGATTCTCAACAATTTGGTACGTATTTCTAAATCTAAGTGATTTAATTACTCAAATAAAAGAGGTAGATTTAAAATATTGATATAATTTATAGATCAGAATTATTTTATTGTAAATACTAATGTTTTAAAATATAGGAATAAGTTTGTTGTTTGTAATTGTAATAAAATAATGTAGTAAAGGAATGAATAAAAAACAACAAAAAGAGAGGCCTTATATAGGCAAAGGAGGGAGAAAGCATGGAAATCAAATTCTGAAAACAGTAGTATGAGAGAGAGAGAAAAAGAATATTCCAGCAGGAGTATTTTCAAATAATAAAGTTGTTCTGAAAAGAAGGCGTCAAAAAGATGTATTTACAGAGTATGTCAGAAATACATCAATTTATTTAATATTTACTGTAGAAGTCAATTCTAAATAAGAAATTTGAATTTTTGTATATATTTTAATATTATTTGAATATTAAAATCTTTTTTTAATTTAAAATCTATTTTTTAATATAAATCTTTATTTCTTCCAACCTGTCAAATGAGCACGGTGTTAGAGAAAAAATATAAGGGACAATTTTATATTTAATTTTAATTATTCATTAAATTTTATCATTCTGTAATTAGTTAATTTATTATAAGTAATTTTAATGTAACTAATTTATAATTAAATAATTAAAATGATAAGGTGCGGCTTCATCCAGTAAATAATTAATTATTTCACTGGGTAAGTCTAGTAGCCTGGCTGACACTCCCTCACTCTAAAAAAACAATAAAAAAATGCTATGATTTTTTTTTTATACTTTTTTAGTAGAGTAGGAGGATTAGATATCTCCTTGCCAGGTATCCAAGAATCATATTCAGATGATTTATTCTTGAATCTCAATAAGTATTCTGTACCTTTTTCAGCAGTGAATATTCTGTCATTTAGAATTTTTTCAATTTCTGCTGTTTCAGTGATTTCATTTGGGGTTTTCTTTGGTCTACCCCTCCTTTTTGGAAATAAATCACTATTGGATGCGTAAGGTTTCAAAAGAGATATTGGAAAAACAGGATGTTTTCTGTCATATGGGGAATACAGAATAACTTCAACTGCATTATCTCCAATCATTCTTCTGACAACAAATGGACCAACAAATGGATATTTCAATTTGTTATTACCTTGTAAGTTGAAGTGGACTGTAGAAATCAACACTTCATCACCCTTTTTAAAAGTGTATTCTTTATGGGATTTGTCCCATCTTTTCTTCTCATATTCAAATGATTTTTCAATACATTTTTGAGCATGATTTCTACATAGTTGTTGCATTTGAAGAAAAGATTTTACACCAGGATGTATATCCAATTTAGGTATTTTGTTATTGAGAATTTGGGCAGGAGTATTTGGAACATATCCAAGCCAGAGCTCAAAAGGCTTTCTTTGGGTAACAGAATGAACAGTGCTATTATAAGAAAATTCTAACCCAGGAAGTAAGGTAACCAAATCATGAGTGAATCTGTCATTATCTTTATATTCAAGGCCAAAGGCACAATATCTTTTTATCATGTCCTCTAAAGTCTGAATCATTCTTTCAGCTAAACCATCAGTCTGAGGGTGATGGGCAGTAGAAAGTTTCAGATCACAACCACAAACATCCATCAGAGACATCCAAAATTCAGAAGTAAATTTAGGGTCTCTGTCAGAGATTATGGCTTTAGGAAAACCAGCAGTATTAAACATATGAGACCACCATAAGAAAGATAATTCTTTAGTGGAAACATCCTTGTGGGTAGGGATAAATTTACACATTTTTGTGAATCTGTCCACAATAACCCAACAAGAGTTATAACTGTCTTTACCAGCAATAGGTAATACTATTACAAAATCCATGTTTATTATTTGCCATGGAGCATCAGGAGGTTCAATATGTTGCATTAATCCTGCTCTTTTACCAGTTAATCTTTTTGATTTTTGGCAAGAATCACAAGATTCAACATATAATTTTGTGTCTTCAGACATATTAGCCCACCAAGCAGTGTTCTTAATTCTGATCATTGTTTTGTCAAGATCAAAATGTCCAGCTAATATGTCATCATGACAAATTTTCAAAATGATTTCTTTCATAGAAAGAGGAATAACAATAACATTACTCAACTTTCTTCTATAATATAGATATCCTTCATCAATTGAAAATTTACCTTTTTCCAAAGCTTTTTGGTACTTTGGTGGAAGGGTTTTAATTAATGCTTGTATTGAAGCATTCTTTGGATCATTTAATATGGTGCATAACTTTTTCAAGTCAGTGTCCTTATCATATGATTCCAAAATAAGCTGTAATAGCTCTTCCTCCATATCAACCACATATATTTCATGTATATGAATAATTTTGTCCTCAGGATCATACGCAGGATTAGAGTCATTATTTGGCAAAGGTAACCTAGATAACATATCCACATTTGAGTGAAAAATACCAGCCCTATGAATAATTGTCATTCTCTCTCTGTACTCTTGAACAGCCAGCTGCCATCTGAACATATGTCTGTTAGGTGTTTTCAAGTTTAAAAGGGATTTAACTGCACTGCAGTCAGTGACAAGTTCAAATTTCTGGTCATCTAGGTAATAATGAAGCTTTTCTAGAGCCCATACTACAGCTAAACACTCTAATTGAGTAGCACCATATTTCAATTCACTATTTCTCAAGGTTCTTGAAATATAACAAATTACTAATTCTGAAACTTTATCATTTATCACTTGTTTTTGATGGAGGGCAGAACCAAGACCAATGAAACTGGCATCAGTGTACAAAGCAAATGTTTGATTAAAGTCAGGTAAAGCAAGAATTGGTGCTGACATCAAACAGTGTTTCATAGTGTCAAAGGCTCTTTGTCTTTCACTATTCCAGACAAAAGCAACATCCTTTCTAGTTAATTGGGTAAGGGGTAAAGCTATGACTTGGTAATTTTTAATATACTGTCTATAGTATCCACACATTCCCAAAAAACTTTGGAGCTCTCTCACTGTTGTAGGAGCCTTCACCTGTTGTATGGCTGCCACTTTGTTCTGGTCAACACATATCTGTAAGCCTGAAACAACATGACCAAGAACTTTTAAAGAATGGAAACCAAATTTACATTTCTTCAAAGCAAGTGTCATATTTATTTCATCCATTTTCTGGAATACTTTACACAGGTGTTTAAGATGGTCCTCAAATGTTTTTGAGAATATAATGATATCATCAATATAAACCATCAGCCATCCTTCAATTATCTCTTGATGGAATGTGTTATCCATTACTTTTTGGAAAACTGAAGGGGCATTTTTAGGGCCAAATGGCATCCTAATATACTTATAAATACCCATATGAGTGGCAATCATCAGAAAATTCTGAGAATTTTTCTCAACAGGTACCTGGTGATATCCTTTGTTACCATCCAAACAGCTGATATATTTAGCACCCTGTAAAGTAGCATGTATAGAGCTGATTCTAGGTAAAGGGTAGATATAATCAACAGTATAAGTGTTTAGTGCTCTATAATCACCACATAACCTGGCTTTATCTTTCTCATAAGAAATTAGGACAGGTGAGATAACACAATATTTAGGTGATTCAACTACCTTTTCAATAATATTCATTTTTAAAAGGGTAGAGATATTGTCTTCAATATCTTTTCTCTTTGTGGGAGAAGCAGGATAAGGCTTCTTCTTTAAACTAGGTGGAATACCAGTTAATGGGCAAGACAATAAAAGTTTCATTTTCTCTTTAACTAATCCCAGTTCATGTGACCCATGAGCAAAGGCCATAGGAAAGGATTTTATCAAGTTAATGATGGACTCTTTATCCTCACCAGAAAGTTGTTCTCCAAAAGAAGCATTGTCAATTTCAGACATAAGGGCATGCATTTCCTTTGTAGATCTTCCTTTATATTGAACCACAGAATTACATGTGTTCAATTCTGGTTTTACTAATTTTTTAGGGGAGGAAATCTTAAATTTTCTCTTCCCATTCATCCCCATTGTGAAACATTGGTTTGAAGGATCCAATTTTATTCCATACTTGGTTAAAATATCATTCCCTACAATAAAACAATTGCTCAAGTTATCATTTTTCATGACAAAAAAATCACAAATAGCTCTTACAAAACCATGGTTATATTTAAAAAACACTGTGGCTTTGTATTTCCCAATGGGGGATAAAACAGAGCCATACCCTCTCCAATTTTCAGAAATGATAGGCATCAGTTTAGATTTATAGTCTTGATCTACTGAAGCAAGGGCTTTTTCAGATACTACTCTTCCTCCAGCTCCAGAATCCAGAACAACTTCAATGCTGGTTCCATTGATCAAGACTGGTGCCTTAAGAGGGGCAATAATAATTGAGTTATCCTCAATGTTCTTTATGATCTCAGCATCTTCAACTGTAGATAAATCATTATTATCAATGTCAATAGTATTTAAATAATGGATATCCTCTTCCAGCATCAAGATTTCTTGTTGAGATTCATATGAAATATTGCTGGCACAATCACTTGATGTATCATCCAGTACCACTGTGTCATCAGCATGTTCCGCTGTTTATTCTACAAGATTTATCTTCTTGTCACAAACATGGCCTTTCTGCCAAGGCTTGTTGCACTTGAAGCAAGTGTTTGTTGCATACTTCTTTGGTGCAACAGGGGCAGAAGTTTTACCAACCTTTTCCAGAGGTTTCTGTTGGTAAGTGGAGGGTTTCTCCAAAGGGGTCCTAGGAATGAATCTTCTGGAATCATACTTATTGCTTAGAAGTATCTCATTGCAAGTATTAATGAAAGAAGAGGGTTCTTTGGAAAACTCAGTCCTAGCCACTATCAAGTCTCTCAGAGACATTGGTAATTTATAGAGGATCCTGTCCTTCCATAAATCAACCTCCATATTTGGGTCCATTGCCCTTAAGATTTTTACAAGTTTCATTAAAAACTCAATAGTTTTATCAGTAGAAGAGCTATATATAGTTTCCTCATACTGCCTTTGTTGAGCCATTCTGAACTTGGAGCCACCAAATTGTGCTTTAAATAAAATCTTCCAATCCTCCCATGAGTAGTCATTCCCATCCAGGAGAACAGATTCATACCACATCAGGGCAACATTAGTGAACAAAGAAATTAACTTGGACACAATTTCCTCATCTGGGAGTTTGTAAGAATTTTTTAGGTTATCAATTCTGCAAATAAATTATTGCCAATCAGAGGAAGAATCACCATCAACTGTTAGGTACTGGTCAAGGTTTGGCCAACTTTTTTGATTTGAAGGAGTCTCCTTAGTACTAGCTTGTTTCTGAGTAAGAAGCAGCTGTAATTTCTCTAATTGGGCTGAAATCTCATTGTTTAATCCTTCTGTTGCAGATCCTGGTGCATCATCAGTTTTTGATGGAAACTCAGTGTTATCAACAGGTATTTCTGGAGCTATTTTTACTTTAGATGAACTAGCCACAGGTACTATTTGAGCATCCTGCACTATATGTTCCTTCACAGAAAAGTCAGAATATTTTTGGTCATTTAACAATGAGTTCAATTTTTCTTCAATGGTTGTTAGTCTTGTTTTCATTCTTGGAAGACTAGATAAACTCT
The DNA here is from genome assembly GCA_030280995.1 of Hemileia vastatrix. Lineage (NCBI taxonomy): Eukaryota > Fungi > Basidiomycota > Pucciniomycetes > Pucciniales > Zaghouaniaceae > Hemileia > Hemileia vastatrix. Next base: position 27,180,389 of record JASXTE010000010.1, on the reverse strand, counting down.
CATTGATAGTTGCAAAAGATAACTGATTTTTATTTTGAAAAGATGACAAATGGTCATTCAATCTTTTCAGATTTATCTTATCTACCTCTACCTCCTTGCAACAGGCAGATACAGTATCTTTTAGTTTAGACAAATCATTTTTTATATTTTGCCATAAAGCAACTTTCTTTTCATGGGTTGCTTTGTAATGAGACAATTCATCAGAGACTCTCTGTGCTTCACTTCTTAATGCTTGATAACCCTTATCAGTTAACAAACTATTATATTTCTGAGTCAATTGCATATTGTTCTTTATATGATTTTGCTTGGAAATAATATCTCTCAAGTTCTCATCATTAATTCTTTCTACATCTGGAGTGTTTCTCAATAAGGAAACTGAGTAACTTTCCAGACTCTCATAGAACTCAGGGTCAAGAGTTTCATCAATCACAGCCATATCAGGATTAATCATTGAGGTAGCAATTAAAAGTAATGGATTAGATACATGAGATATCTGTCTATTATTCCCAGCCTCTATAGGTCTCAAGGTTTCATCCTCCCTTCCAGATTTACCGGAAGGAACAGAGTCAGCCACAAGAAAAGGCACTTGAGAATCAATAGAGGGACGTACCAGGGTTTTCTGGGTATCACCATATTGGGCTTTCTCCTTCTTTTGCCTCCTTGATAAGGGTGGGGAGGAGTGGGGTTGACCTGGTTGGGCCTTGATGGACCTGCCTGAGGTAACTGATGCTGGTTTTAAGCCAGGTAGTCCCACTGAGTGTTTAGCCAGTCCCACTGCCACTTGGACACTTCCACCTTCTCTTGGGACTGGGGAGCCAATTGTTGTTGATCCCTGGGAGGAAGAGATTTCTTCTTCTCTTGGAGAAAAGTATCTGTTCTTCTCACCTTTTCTTCCAAAGCATCTACCCTTACCTTTAGTCTCAAGCTTTCTGTCCTTAACTCTTTTATGTGAGTAGACAGATTCTTTACCTGCTGAGACAATGGCATCTTTTTTATCCTGAAGCCTCTTGGAAGCTCTTCTGGTGGGCTTATCATAGGCTTCTGATCCTGAGTTGTGTCCACTAGGATTTCTACTTCTTCCATCTCTACATCCTGTTTGGGGCAAGGATTTATTAGTTTGAGAAATTCTTCTTGTTAAAGGAGAACTTACAGAAGTAGGCTCATCATAATCAATTAAGTCTAGTTCTTCTTCACGTGCAGCAGAACCACTTTGGTCAGTCATTTTAAGATTTAACTGAAATGAAGAAAAAGAGACAATAAGATTAATTAGTCTTTTTATTTTTAATTTTTATTTAACAGAAATAAAATAAAATAAAAAAATCTTTTTATGATAAAAAATCAACTAAATAAAATTAATTTATTAATTCAAAAAATAATTTAAAACCAGGATTATAATATAATCAACTGTAGAAATAAATTAAAATTTTTATTAATAATTTTAATTAATTATTTTCAGGATTTAAATCAACTAATTTATTACCAGGACTTAATGTCAACTGAAGTAATTAAATATGAATTTTTATTAATTTAACAAAATTTTATTAAACTGATAACTTAACTACCAGGACTTAATGTCAACTGAAGTAATTAAATATAAGTTTTTATTTTAAAATTTTATTAAGCTTGATCACTTAATTACCAGGACTTAATGTCAACTGAAATAATTAAATGTGAGTTTTATTAATTAAAATATTTATTGAATTCCCAGGACTCAAAGTCAACTGAAGTAATTAAATATTAATTATATATAAATTAAAAAAAATATTATTTTCAGGACAATTTGTCAACTGGAACAATTAAAATTAAAATTAGTCAGGACAAATGTCAACTGAAAAATTATAATAATTAATATTAAAATATAATTATTTTATTACTTCTGGGACTAAGAACACTTATTGCTCTATTATGGTCAACCAGGAAAAATAAAATAAAAATATAATAATAAAAGTAAAATCCAATTACCAGACACCTCCCCCTGTAAAATGAGCAAATTAATGCCACTTACAGAGTGCTGAGTAAAAGGAAATACGTAGCAAATGAAGAGTGAAGAGTAACCCACAAATAGTAATATCAATAATTACCACAATATATACGACGTTTAGTCAGTATATGAACCTAAGTTTTGGAGCGCGGTTCGATTCCTGTTCGCAGCAAAACTGTTGTCACGTGACGTATGACGTTTGTCGTTTTCTCGCCTCTCTCGTCCTTTACAGGTACTTGTACACCGATGGTCCCTTCGATTACGTCTCAATTAACGTTGCGCCGTTGATATTTCGGAAAGGTTCACAATTTTCAAGGTACACTTTTGGTCTAGAAGATTTGGTATGAAGTTTTACGAGAGTTTTAAGGGTTAAAATGGATTCTCAACAATTTGGTACGTATTTCTAAATCTAAGTGATTTAATTACTCAAATAAAAGAGGTAGATTTAAAATATTGATATAATTTATAGATCAGAACTATGTTATTGTAAATACTAATGTTTTAAAATATAGGAATAAGTTTGTTGTTTGTAATTGTAATAAAATAATGTAGTAAAGGAATGAATAAAAAACAACAAAAAGAGAGGCCTTATATAGGCAAAGGAGGGACAAAGCATGGAAATCAAATTCTGAAAACAGTAGTATGAGAGAGAGAGAAAAAGAATATTCCAGAAGGAGTATTTTCAAATAATAAAGTTGTTCTGAAAAGAAGGCGTAAAAAAGATGTATTTACAGAGTATGTCAGAAATACATCAATTTATTTAATATTTACTGTAGAAGTCAATTCTAAATAAGAAATTTGAATTTTTGTATATATTTTAATATTATTTGAATATTAAAATCTTTTTTTAATTTAAAATCTATTTTTTAATATAAATCTTTATTTCTTCCAACCTGTCAAATGAGCACGGTGTTAGAGAAAAAATATAAGGGACAATTTTATATTTAATTTTAATTATTCATTAAATTTTATCATTCTGTAATTAGTTAATTTATTATAAGTAATTTTAATGTAACTAATTTATAATTAAATAATTAAAATGATAAGGTGCGGCTTCATCCAGTAAATAATTAATTATTTCACTGGGTAAGTCTAGTAGCCTGGCTGACAATTAATGTTATTAGTATTAAAAAAATTATAAGCCAAATGCATACTGGGAAATGCTACATCTTTAATAATCTTATTAAATAAAAGTAAAAAAAAATGAAAAGTATTAGTTTTACAAAAAATAAATTGATATTTGAAAGCAAAAAGAGGAATAAAAATGTAAAACAAAAGTGATTAAATATGAAATTAAACATTCAAATAAAATTTCTGCCATCAAAGAAAATTTGAGTTTTCAGACCAAAATTGCACCACCAGTTCTAGATTTGGAATAAATTTTCATTTTTTTTAATTAATAAAAGTGTCTACCTGAGGTTTTCAAAAAAATCAGGAGGATAGTATAGCAGTATAAAACTACTTCTTGTGCAATGATTGAGCAAAAATTCATTTTAACTTCCATTGAGTAAATTTATCCCATCTGACTGCATGCAACCAAAAGTGTCCAGAACAAGCTCAGCTGAACTTGTGCTGGACACTTTTATGATGGAGAGTATCTAGGGTGAAAGTCTTCTTCAGGAAATCTTATATTCATTTTAAAAATGTCTATGGGTATTTGATCTTTCTGTGTCATCCATATTTATTATTTGATTATTTTTAGTCACCATTATATTATTAATGTTTTTAGTATAGAAACAACATTTGTACTGAATGTACACTGTGTGATTTTACAACTTTAAGAATATTATATAATAAATGTAAAAAAATGTGAAAGTTATCAGTTTTACCAAAATAAAATTGATATTTAAAAGCTAAAGGATAAATAAAAGGGTAAAATTAAAATTAAAGAGATCAAACATGAAATAAAGATATTAAGTATAATTTCTGCTATCATGAGCCAGTAGAGGCTTCAGAAAAAATGGGCACCATCATTGATTAACATGGATCAAATTTACTTTTTACCAAAGTAAAAAATTGTCTACCTTAGGTTTGGACAAACTTCCGGGGGACAATTTGTCCATATAAAACTACTTTCAGTGCAATGATGGAGTGATCATTCAGTCTCATTTCCATAAAAAGAATTGATTGCATCTGACGGCATGTAACCAAAAGTCTCCAGCACAAGTTTGGCCAAACTTGTGCTGGACACTCTTATCATGGAGAGTAGCCAGGGTGCAAGTCATTTTAAATCATCTGGAATTTCTTATAAACATGTCCACTGTTATTAAATCTTTGTGCCTCACTCATATTTATCAATTGATTAATTTTTTGTCACCATTATATTATTAATATTATCAGTATAGCAAAAACTTGTGTGCCGAATGAATACTGGGTGATGTTACACCTTTTATAATATTATTAAATAAAGGTAAAAAAATATGAAAATGATTTATTTTACAAAAAATAAACTTCTATCCAAAAGCAATATGAGAGGAATAAAGTAAAATAAAAGAAATCAAAGATGAAAATTAAAATCCAAGTTAAATTCCTGCCATAAACAGAAAAAAGAGATGTTGAATCAAATTAGCACAATCAGGGCTAAACTTGCACTAAATTTTCTTTTTTTGTAAAAATAAAAAAAAATCCACTTTAGCTTTACCAAAACTTCAGCATGAAAATTTTGCCATATCAAACTACTTCTAGTGTAATTTTTATCAAAAATTTATCTTCATTTCCATAGAGAGAATTGATCCCATCTGACTGCACCTGACCATAAGTGTCCAGCACAAGTTCGGCCGAACTTGTGCTGGACACTTTTATGATGGAGAGTAGCTATGGTAGAATTTTTCTTCAGTTTATCTAGTATTTCTTACAAACATGTCTACTGGTATTTTATCTTTTTTCCTCACTCATAAATATAATTTGATTAATTTTTGTTTGCCATTATATTATTAATTTTATAAGTATAGAAAAAACTCACGTTCCAAATGCATACCAGGTGATGTAATGCCATTAATAATATTATTAAATAAATGTATAAAAATATGAAAATAGTTTATTTTAAAAATTATTAATTGATATCCAAAAGCAATATTAGGAATAAAAAATTAAGTTAACGGGATCAAATATGAAGAAAAAAATTCAAGTAATATTCCTACTATGAAAGGCCAGTAGAGGTGTTGAAGCAAATGAGAGCCATCAGGGATAAATTGTACTAAATTGACTTTTTTTTAAAGATAAAAAATTGTGCACCTGTGGTTTGGATGAACTCTAGGTAGAAAATTTGGCTATGTAAAACTACTTCTAGTGAAGTTTTTTATCAAATAATTTTTTTCATTGCCATAGCCAGAATTGATCTCATATGACTGCACCTGACCAAAAGTGTCCAGCACAAGTTCGGCCGAACTTGTTCTGGACACTTTTTTGATGGTGAGTGTCAGCCAGGCTATTCCAGGAGTCCAGTAAATGATATATAAATTATAAAACCTTAAAGAGTGGGTAAGACTTGTATTTAATGAATATAACTTAATATTTTATTGCATAATGAAATTATATAAGAATTTTATTATATACAAATGTTACATTAAATTTATTGGTTATATATATTTTTATATACAATTAAATTGAGCATAATATAATATATTCTACAAATAATGGCGCATTTTTATGTATTTAATAATTATAAATTTATATTTAATTAATTAAAAAACATATATTATAATTACAAGTGTAAATTTGATTTATAATATATTTAAATTAATTACTTAAATTTATATATTAACTAATACCTCTCATATGATACTAAACAATTATTAAGCACACTTCTTTTGACCCTTAATTGTGTTAGAAAAAACAAATAAATTAATTTGGACTAAATTGAGATTAATTGCTTGTTTTGTTGCGTCAAATTATTTTTTGTTTCACTTAAAATGTCCTCTAATCAGAATGTACCATCTGTTGGGAATTATATTTCTCATAGTTCCTATGTTTCCAATCTTGTTTAGTTATTCACTATTGTCACTTACTGATTTGGGGATTAATGGCGGGGAAATTGGATTCTTAATTGGGTTTTTAATTATTTGTTTCATGTTTTTCTCTATATTGTTATGTTTCATTTACTCTTTTGATATGTTTGTTTTATTCCTTTCTAATCATTGTATTTACTGATATAGTAGCGCTTCAGAGGACCCATTGCCTATAAAAGGGCCTTGGATAATCCCCTGTAGCCTTATCACTTATTATACACTCAACAAATTAAAAACTATTTTACTACGTTTATATTTTTTTTATTAGTAATACAATTCTAATTAAAAGTCTATATAACAAATTAAAGGTTGCCTTAAGTCTGATAGTAACTATATTGTTTGCCGCGCAGAACTCTTACTTAAATAATAATAATATTTATAAAACCAATTTGTTGTCTCTTCTCAGCTCACTCATCGTTGCCTTCTCTCAATAAATTAAATAATTTTATTAAATTTTATTTCTTTTATTACCCATACTCCTTTCCTCCTTCTCCTCCTCTCATTTCTTCCCTCTTTTCTTATCTCTTCTAGACGACTGACCGACAACTGGGGGCCTTTCCAAACGACGACGACGATCGAGCCTGGCGACAAACGACAAAACGCACGGACCACCTAGCAAAACGAAACTTTTGCCGCGACTGTGTTTCGAACTTGGGTTCGACATCTTAGGTTTATATAATATTAATTTTTATATTATTTTGAAGTGATTTTTCGATCACTATAGTAAGTTCACCTTTGCGCCTCTCACTCATATTACTATATTTTTATTGCAATAACAGTGATTGTGGCTTAATTGCTGATTCACTGAGTGTAAGTGTTCAATTTTTAAAAAAATTTTTTTTTTCCTAGTTGACCATTATAGAGTGTTAAATCCTCTTAGTCCTAGAAGAATTGACATTATTATTAATACAAATTGAATTATTAATTTAATTTTTTTTATTATTAATTATTGTTAATTTTGGTTGACTTAAAAGTACATTGTGCTTAGTCCCAATATATTGCCATATTTAATATTGGTAATTAATTGGTTGAATTAACTTACTTGTTATTCCCAATTTAAACTTGCAATCCATTTTTTTTAAAAAAAAAAAAAAAAATTAATTTTTTAATTATTACTTTATATTGAAAGTTCTTTTTTCTATAATTTAATTAATTAAAAAAATTTTTTTTTTATTTGGAGCAATTATTGACTAACTTTGATTATTTTTTTATAAAGTACAAAGTAAAATATAAATCTTCCCACTAGTATGTCCAACAATTTGGCAGAAAAAATGGATAACATGCAAGTGGATGAGATAGAAATTGACTATGATGCTGACACTGTAAGTTCTTCTAAAGTTGGTCATAAAAAATCTTATGCTAACACAAAGAATTCACATACTGCAGGATGTGGAAATGACAGGAAATGCAAACAAACCAAACCCCCTTCCCCCAGTACCACAGAAGGAAGTAAAGCCTCTAGTGCCTCAAGAAGGTCTTCCAAAAGGCTTCAAAATAAAAAAGCTTCCTCTGCCACAACAAATCAGCAACCTATCCAGTCATATAAAAGAGTTGAAGACAGAAAATATGACGTACAAAGCAAAGGTAGACACATTGTGGGATCAGGTCCAAGAACTCAGGAACCAGATTCAGGCCCAGGCCCCTCCTCAATTGCCTCCCAATCAGCTTCAATTTCAGGCTCAACCTTCACAGCCACCCAGCTCAACCATCCAAAATCCAAATACTATGGAAGTAGAGCAATGGAAATGGGATTATCTAATGAGTCACTACCAACAGAATGTGCAACACCCTCCTCATCATCAGCCTGGCCCATCCAGAACACCCAATTTCCATCCACCTCCTCATCCCTACCAACAAAGCAGGAGAAAGAAGGCCCAAGCACAATCCCAAACCCAGTCCCAGGGGAAGTTTCCTCCTCTGCCATGGTAAGTAATTTGGTTGATAGTCACTTGGGTATGTTTTCTAATAAATCTTCTTCTGCAGGTAATATTATTGAACATGGTGAAAGAACAGTTAAACCTGTTAAAAGACAGCTTCCTGTAACTAGTAGCCCTATTGATGTAATTAGCAAATTGTCATTTGATGAACCTTTACATTTAACTTCTACATCTTTAATTAATCCTTCTCTTGCAATTAAAAATGATTCTGTTCCCCCTGAAATCTATACCTTAATTGAAAAAACTTCTGAGGAAATATTGAAAGATACCCTTGATTTTAATATTGTAAAAGACAAACATGTGAGAGATGTGTTAATCCATGAAAATGATAGATTAAATAATTTACACTTGCAATGTAAAGTGAGTTCTTCTGTACAAGATACAGCTTATTTAAAAATCAAAGAAACCTTGAATATTGTTCTTAGTCAACAAAAACAAATAAGAAGTGACCATAGAGCTATCTCAGATAGAAATATCAGTCTACATAAGACCTTGAGTGAACTGAAACCCCTTATTGAGGAAAATTATTCATTCAAAAATGAAATAAAATCTCTGCAAAATGAGTTTAAGAAGCTAAAAAATGATTTCCATGCACTAAGTACCAAGCACTCAGTTTCTGAGGACAGAAATGTTCTATCTCTTGCAAAAGTAAATGACCAGATGTCTGAAATTCCAAGAATAAGAAACTATGTGTCTGACCTACAGGAAAAGTTCTCAACCTTAGACACCAATAATGAATTAAATGAGATTTCTGTAAATAAGCTGCATAAAAATAAAGGGAAAAGACCTGAGCAAAGTTCATCCTTTCTTCCTCATATTTCAACCATTAAACAAACTGACAATGAGTCTGTAAAATCTTTTGCTACTAGCAAAAAATCTTGTGATGGTCATGCACCAGCTGTTTCTGTAAATAATGAAATTTCTGAACACCTGGCTAAACTTCAGGAATTATTAATAATGAATAATTCAAACCAAAAAGTGGACCATCCCAGTAGTCAGAAAAATTGGCCTAAGTTAGACCAATATCCTACCTTTGATGGTGATTCTTCCTCTGATTGGCAACACTTTATCCAGAGAATTGATAATTTAAAGAGATCTTATAAACTACCTGATGAGGAGATTGTTTCTAAGCTAATTTCTTTATTTTCCAATGTAGCCTTGATGTGGTATGAATCTGTCCTCTTAGATAACAATCATTATACATGGAATGATTGGAAATCCTTGATTGAGAATCAGTTTGGTGGTTCAAAATTCAGGTTAGCTCAGCAAAGACTGTATGAGAATACTAGATATGTATCCTCCTCTGTTGAAAAGCCCATTGTTTTTCTGATGAAATTAACTAAAATCCTTAGAGCAATTGATCCAAAGATGGATTATGATATTTGGAGAGATAAAATCTTGTATAAATTACCAAATTCTCTTAGTGATTTGATTGTTGCTAGAACTGAGCATGTAAGGGAAAATTCTTCTTTCATTAATATCTGTAATGAAGTACTACTCAACCATAGATATGAACCAAAGAATTACCTTAGTAAATCTTATAATGATCAGAATAAACCTTCTATAAAGCTCCCAGAAAAATCTGGTAAACCCTCTGCCCCAGTTGCACCTAAAAAATATGCAACAAATACTTGTTATAAATGTAACAAACCGTGGCAGAAGGGTCATGTTTGTGACAAGAAAATTCATCTTGTTGAACAAAATGAAGACACTGATGAAATTGAACTTGATGTCAATAATTCTTCCAGTGACTGTGAAAGTAATATCTCCTATGACAATGAATCTGTTAAAGATGTTTTAATGTTGGAACATGATGTCCATTATTTAAATAATGTATCAGAAGATTGTGTATTGAATTTATCTTCAGTAGAAAATGCTGAGATAATTAAAGATATTACTAACAATTCTATTCCTATATCCCCTTTAAAAGCACCTGTTATCATTAATGGTAAAAATGTTGATGTAGTTCTTGATTCTGGTGCTGGAGGAAGTGTAGTATCTGAAAAAGCTTTGGCTTCAGTGGATAAGGAATATTTGAGTAAATTATTGCCTATAACTTCTGAAAAATGGAGAGGGTATGGTTCTACCTTATTTCCTATTGGCAAATACAAAACCTCTGTATTCTTCAAATATAATGGTGGTTTTGTCAGAGCTATTTGTGAGTTTGTTGTCATGAAAAATGATAATTTGAGCAATTGGTTTATTATGGGAAATGATATTTTAACCATGTTTGGTGTGAAACTGGACCCAGCAAATAATTGCTTTACCTTAGGAATGAATGGGAAAAGAAAATTCAAAATTTCTTCTCCTAAACCTTCTGGGCATTTGTTGAAATCTTGTAACTCACTGACCCAATGTGAAGGTAGAACAACAACTGAAATGGATGATTTATTACATGAAATAAATACCGCTTCTTTTGGTGATCATTTGACTAATGAGCAAAAGGATTCTATTGTTGCCTCTATTACCTCTTTCCCTATGGCTTTTGCTCATGGTTCTCATGTCTTGGGAATTGTTCAGGAAGAGATGAAAATTACCTTATCCTGTAATTTGAGTGATATTCCTCCTTCCCTTAAGAAAAAACCATCTCCTGCTTCTCCATCAAAAAGAAAAGATATTGAAGATAATATTGAAACATTATTGAAAATGAATATCATTGAAAAAGTGAATGTCACCCCTAAATATTGTGTCATCTCCCCAGTCTTGATTTCATATGAAAAAGTTAAAGCTAGATTATGTGGAGATTACAGAGCTTTAAATACTTATACTGTTGATGATATTTATCCTTTACCCAGAATTAATTCAATACATGCTACCTTGCAAGGTGCAAAATTTATTAGTTGTCTGGATGGTAATAAAGGCTATCATCAAGTTCCAGTTGAGAAAAATTCTCAAAATTTTTTGCTTATTGCTACTCATATGGGAATATATAAGTATGTTAGGATGCCATTTGGCCCTAAAAATGCTCCATCAGTTTTCCAGAAAGTCATGGATAACACTTTCCATCAAGAAATTATTGAAGGTTGGCTCATGGTTTATATTGATGATATTATTGTTTTTTCTAAAACTTTTGATGAACATATGATTCACTTAAATAGAGTTTTCCAAAAAATGGATGAAATCAATATGACCTTATCTTTAAAAAAGTGTAAATTTGGTTTTCAATCTTTGAAAGTCCTTGGCCATGTTGTGTCAGGCTTACAAATTTGTGTAGACCATAATAAAGTTGCTGCCATTCAAAATGTTAAAGCACCAACTTCTGTAAGAGAAATCCAAAGTTTTTTGGGTATGTGTGGCTATTATAGACAATATATTAAAAATTATCAGGTCATAGCCTTGCCTCTTACAAAACTAACCAGAAAAGATGTTGCTTTTCTCTGGAATGATGACTGTCAGAAAGCTTTTAATACATTGAAAAATTGCTTAATGACAGCCCCTATATTGGCTCTCCCAGATTTTAACAAGCCATTTGTACTTTATACAGATGCTAGCTTTATTGGTCTGGGTGCTGCCCTTCACCAAAAGCAAATTATTAATGATAAATCCTCAGAGGTTGTAATTTGTTATATTTCAAGAACCTTAAGAAATAGTGAATTGAAATATGGTGCCACTCAATTGGAGTGCTTAGCAGTTGTTTGGGCTCTTGAGAAACTTCATTACTACTTGGATGACCAAAAATTTGAGTTGGTAACTGACTGTAGTGCTGTGAAATCTCTCTTAAACCTCAAAACACCTAACAGACATATGTTCAGGTGGCAACTTGCTGTTCAGGAATACAGAGGAAGGATGACTATTATCCACAGATCTGGAAATGTTCACTCTAATGTTGATATGCTCTCCAGATTGCCTCTGCCAAATAATGACTCCAATCCTGCTTATGTACCTGAGGATGACACTGTTCATATACATGGTATATTTATAGTTGATATGGAAGAAGAGTTATTACAGTTAATACTGGATTCATATGATAAAGATTCTGACTTAAATAAATTAGTTACTATTTTGAATGATCCTAAGAATGCTTCAATTCAAGCATTAATAAAAACTCTTCCTGCAAAATACCAAAATGCTTTAAATAAAGGAAAGTTTTCTATTGAAGATGGTTATATTTATTATAGAAGGAAGCTTACCAATGTAATTGTTATTCCTCCTTCAATGAAAGAAACTATCCTCAAACTTTGTCATGATGACATATTAGCTGGTCATTTTGATCTTGAAAAAACATTGATTAGAATCAAAAACACTGCATGGTGGGCTAATATGTCTGAAGACACAAAATTATATGTTGAATCTTGTGATTCCTGCCAAAAATCTAAAAGGTTAACAGGTAAGAGAGCAGGGTTATTACAACATATTGAAGCACCTAGTGCTCCCTGGCAAATCATTAATATGGATTTTGTCACTGGTCTTCCTGTTGCAGGTAAAGACAGCTTTAACTCTTGTTGGGTAATAGTTGATAGATTCACAAAAATGTGCAAATTTATTCCAACCCACAAAGATGTATCCACCAAAGAATTAGCTTTCTTATGGTGGTCTTACATGTTTAATATTATTGGTTTTCCAAAAGCCATTATCTCTGATAGGGATCCAAAATTCACTTCTGAGTTTTGGACCTCTTTGATGGATATTTGTGGCTGTGAGTTAAAATTGTCTACAGCTCACCATCCTCAGACTGATGGTCTAGCTGAAAGAATGATTCAAACTCTGGAAGATATGATTAGAAGGTATTGTGCCTTTGGTTTAGAATATAAAGACAATGACAGATTTACTCATGATTGGGTCACTCTTTTGCCTGGTCTTGAATTTGCATATAATAGCACTGTTCATTCTGTCACTGAGAAAAAGCCTTTTGAGCTTTGGTTAGGTTATGTCCCAAACACTCCTGCTCAGATTCTCAATAATAAATTACCTAAGTTGGAACTACACCCTGGTGTAAAATCTTTTATGCAAATGCAACAGCTATGCAGAAAACATGCTCAGAGTTGTATTGATAAAGCATTTGAATATGAAAAGAAAAGATGGGATAAATCCCATAAAGAATACACATTTAACAAGGGTGAAGAAGTGTTGATCTCTACTGTCCATTTCAATTTACAAGGTAACCACAAATTAAAAGATCCTTTTGTAGGACCATTTGTTGTTAAAAGAATGGTTGGTGATAATGCAGTAGAAGTTGTATTGTATTCTCCATATGATAGGAAACATCCTGTCTTTCCCATTTCTTTGCTTAAACCTTATACTTCCAACAGTGACTTATTTCCAAAAAGAAGAGGAAGACCTAAGAAGAACCCTCAGGAAGTCACAGAAACAGCAGAAATTGATAAAATTCTCAATGATAGAATTATCACTTCTGAAAGAGGTACTGAATATTTATTGAGATATAAGAACAAATCATCTGAACATGATGCATGGATACCTGGCAAAGAAATTTCAAATCTGCCTGCTCTGTTGAAAAAATACAAAAAGAAAAAATCTTAGCATTTTTTTTTTATTGTTTTTTTTAGAGTGAGGGAGTGTCAGCCAGGCTATTCCAGGAGTCCAGTAAATGATATATAAATTATAAAACCTTAAAGAGTGGGTAAGACTTGTATTTAATGAATATAACTTAATATTTTATTGCATAATGAAATTATATAAGAATTTTATTATATACAAATGTTACATTAAATTTATTGGTTATATATATTTTTATATACAATTAAATTGAGCATAATATAATATATTCTACAAATAATGGCGCATTTTTATGTATTTAATAATTATAAATTTATATTTAATTAATTAAAAAACATATATTATAATTACAAGTGTAAATTTGATTTATAATATATTTAAATTAATTACTTAAATTTATATATTAACTAATACCTCTCATATGATACTAAACAATTATTAAGGACACTTCTTTTGACCCTTAATTGTGTTAGAAAAAACAAATAAATTAATTTGGACTAAATTGAGATTAATTGCTTGTTTTGTTGCGTCAAATTATTTTTTGTTTCACTTAAAATGTCCTCTAATCAGAATGTACCATCTGTTGGGAATTATATTTCTCATAGTTCCTATGTTTCCAATCTTGTTTAGTTATTCACTATTGTCACTTACTGATTTGGGGATTAATGGCGGGGAAATTGGATTCTTAATTGGGTTTTTAATTATTTGTTTCATGTTTTTCTCTATATTGTTATGTTTCATTTACTCTTTTGATATGTTTGTTTTATTCCTTTCTAATCATTGTATTTACTGATATAGTAGCGCTTCAGAGGACCCATTGCCTATAAAAGGGCCTTGGATAATCCCCTGTAGCCTTATCACTTATTATACACTCAACAAATTAAAAACTATTTTACTACGTTTATATTTTTTTTATTAGTAATACAATTCTAATTAAAAGTCTATATAACAAATTAAAGGTTGCCTTAAGTCTGATAGTAACTATATTGTTTGCCGCGCAGAACTCTTACTTAAATAATAATAATATTTATAAAACCAATTTGTTGTCTCTTCTCAGCTCACTCATCGTTGCCTTCTCTCAATAAATTAAATAATTTTATTAAATTTTATTTCTTTTATTACCCATACTCCTTTCCTCCTTCTCCTCCTCTCATTTCTTCCCTCTTTTCTTATCTCTTCTAGACGACTGACCGACAGTGAGTATCTAGGGTGCAGCTCTTCTTCAGTGCAACTGGTATTTTTTTAAAACATATCCACTGGTATTTGATCTTTCTGTTTTATTAATATTTTATCATTTGATCAATTTTTTGTCACAAGTATATTATTATTTTCATTGGTATAGCAAAAAAACATGTGCCAAATTCTTACAGGGTGATGTTAAACCTTTAATAATTTTATTAAATACAGGCAAAAAATTATGAAAATGATTTGTTTTACATAAAATTAATTGATATCTAAAAGAAAAAAAAGGGATAAAAAGAAATAGGTTGAATAAAAGGGATTTTATATGAAATTAAAAATTTAAGCTGTATGCCTACTTTCAAGGCTCAGAAGAGGTGTTGGATAAAATGGGCATCATCAGGAATAAAATTGTACTTAATTTGATTTTTTGAAAAACTAAATGAAGTTTTCAACTGATTTTTTTCCAATATTTAGTTGGACACTTTGTCTATATCAAATTACTTCTAGTACCATGATTGACCAAATTAAATCCTCATTTCCATATGCAGAATTGACCCCATATGGCTTGACCAGGCCAATGGTGTCAACCACAAGTTTGAGAATTCTTCTGGTGGACACTTTTATGATGGACAGTAGTAGGGTGCAAGTCTTCTTTAGTTAGTCTAGTATTCCTCATAAACATTTCCAACTTATTTTTGGCCAAAAACCAGGTGGAAAGTTTGTCCATATCAAATTACTTCTAATGCCATGATTGACTAAAAATTGATTCTCATTGCCATATAGAGAGTTGATCCCATAAGACTGGATCTGGCAAAAGTGTCACCACAATTTTTTATAAACTTAAGTTTGAAAATTTTATGATGGAAAGTAATTTCAAGTCTTCTTCATTTCATCAAATAATCCTCATAAAAATTTCCACCTGTATTTTTGCCAAACTTCAGGTGGACACTTTGGCCATATTAAATTAATTCTAGTTCCATGTTGATAAAAAAATGATACTTATTGCCATATATAGATATTAAACCCATCAGACTGTGCCTTTTCAAAAGTGTCTACCTGAATTATGGCTAAGCCTCAGTTGGAGACTTTTATGATGCAGAGTAGCTATGGCAAAAGTATCCTTCAGTTAATTTGGTATTCATAATAAATTTATCCTCCTGAAGTTTAGCCTAACTTCAGGTGGAAAAATTCAGAAAGCACCAGTTATTCACTCTCCATCAAAACAGTGTTCACCAAAATTTTTGCTAAACTTGTGGTGGACCCCTTTGATCAGCCACAGTCAGATGAGATCAACTCTTTAGATGGGAATGAGGATGATGTTTTGGTCAATCATGGAAATAGAAGTAGTTTGATGTGGCCAAATTACCCCCCTGAAGGTCAGACAAACCTCAAAAGGACACTTTTAAGCAGGGAGTAACTGAGAAAAATCCATTTCTCAGAAGGAAAATCTTTTATTGGTCAATTTCCAAGGTTTCATACTTGTGTATTATGGTCAGTATTAATTTTTAAAGTGTCTGTCCAAGCAATTTCATTGCCCATCATGACACATTTTGTTTTAAATGTTTCAAACTGCGTGATACAGTATTAAGGTGTCACATAGTATAATTAAGTTCTATTAAGTGCCCTCCTATGATGCCTAAATTTATAATTTAATATCTCACATAATAATTTCTGTTTATATAAATTCATCAATATTTTATTTTATTATCAAATTTAATAGAGCAAGTATCCTGAATTATTATATATGCATAAGCTTAGGTTAGATCAATTTGTGCTCAATTTGTGCTCAACAGAGGACCAAAATCAAGTTTTGGAGGATCAACTTGTGCATAATTTGGAATCAGTTGATATTCTGTCTATAATCAATCTTAGAATAAATGTAAATCTAACTCTAATTTAATTATGTTTATAAAGTATTCATAAACCTGGAATAATTAAGGGACACTCTAAATTTCAAGAGAGGGGATTGCTAGAAATTCACCCCTAGATTTCCCGTGGTGTATCAAAACAAATCACAGAAGAAAATGAAAGATCACTGGGTTGGCTCCCTCCAATAAGTAAAAATGATGGGAGACCACCTGTAATCCACCTCTAAGAAAGATCAAAGAACCAAGAAGTGTTAAATCCAGTTTAAAGTCCTAGAGGACTAAAAACCTGAATAAAATCAGAGAACTAGGACTCAACTAAATAAAAAAAAGGACTTGAAACAGAAATTCTGGGTTAACTGTTATACAGAGCAGCCAGCTCATCAGTTACCCCCACATATGCCAAAATGAAATCTAGAGGTCCCCCCTGGGTACCTTCCAAAAAATCAAACATCTCACACAAATCATCCACACAGTGAAAATACCAGCACTTGAAGACCACAGAAATCCAGTTTAAATTCATAGAGGACTAAAAACCTTAATACCAAAAAAAAAAGAACTAGAATTCAACTAGGACAGAAAAAAGACTTGGAACAGACATTCTGGGGTAACTTTTCTACAGAGCAGCCAGCTCATAAGTTACCCCCACACTAGGCAAAATAAAATCTAGAAGACCCCCTATGGGTACCTTCTAACAAAAACAAACATCCAACACAATAAACCAAATAACCAATAAAAATGAAGAGTCCAGCACTTGAAGACCAAAGATAAATCCAGTTTAAAGTCATAGAGGACTAAAATCCTGTTAAAATAAGACCAATGCTAGGGTTAAACTAAATTAAGAGAAGGGGTTGGAAACAGAAAATCTGGGGTAACTTTTATACAGAGTAGCCAGCTCATCAGTTAACCCCACACTTACCAAGATAAAATCTATAAGCCCCACCCATGGGTACCATCTAACAAAAAAAGGTTTCCAACACAACAGATGCACAGTATCACCAACAAAACAACCCAATAAAAAAGAATGATTCATAGTTTATCCTCATTGCAGAGTTAGTCTGCTTCCCTTCTTGTGCCTCAGGGATAAAAACTCTTCACCTGGCCAGTAGCCACTCTCTTCTTCAAGACTTCCCCATCCAATTCTTCTAACTGATGTGGTCATCCTGAGAGTTGAGATCTGACTCTATAAGGACCATTCCACCTGTCAGAGAACATCTTGCCCCACTGACTCTCCAAACTCCTATTGTACACCAATACCAACCACCCAGGCTTTAAAGGATTCTTCAGCCTGTGTGACAACAGCTTATCCCAATACCTAACTGACTGATTCCTGATCTTCATCATCCTTTTATAGTCTTTTTCATGAAATTCCTCCTTTCCTTCAAGCTTCTTCATTCTGGCACATAATAAGTCTTCAATTGAACAAACTTCATCCCAATCAATTCCCAAAAAAGAAATTGCCTCCAAATCTACTGGTAAAACCTCCTTCTGACCTAAAAAAGTTTATCAGGTGAGTATCCAGTAGTCCTCTTGACAATAATTCTGTCAGAAAACAAAACCAGAGGTAAATAATGCCCCTACTTTTCAGCACTATCCCCACACATCTTGACCAAAGCATCCTTCAACACTTAATGCCCTCTTTCAATCATGCCTTCAGCTTCAGGATAATAAGGAGTATCCACTCTGATATTTGACCCAACACTAATAATAGCTTCCTTGATTTCTGCTCCAAAATCTGGTCCTCCATCAACAGTAACTAATTTTATCAGCCCATACCTATAAATCCACTCCTTTAAGAATCCTGCCACATTCTTGGAAGTCAAATTAACCAGAGTCACTGCCTTAACCCAACCAGATAAATAATCCCTGGCCACAATCAAATATTTATACCTGCCCTCTTTAATATGGACAGCATCCAGACTGACCCTTCCAAACACAGTTGATTCTCCAGTAGCATGGCCAACCTCTTTTGGTTTCAAGTGACTTCTTCTCTGAAACTCTTCACAAGATTGGACCAAAATTTGGACATCCAAATTCATACCAGGCCAACAAAATCTGTCTGCTACTCTTCTATACATCCCTCCAGAACCTCTATGATCAAGGTCTTCATGCAAAGACTTTAAATCCAACTCTAGAACCTTCTTCTGAGTCACCACATCCTGAGTATTTGGATGTCTCCTACTCATCAACCTTCTTCCTGACACATAAAAGTCAGGACTCTTTTTCTTGATTGCTACCCAAGTATCATCATCATAGCTATCTGACCTCTCCAAGGTCAACAGATATTCCACTATAAGAACATAAAACTCAGACTGACCCCAGGTCTCATCTTCAAAAT
Organism: Hemileia vastatrix; assembly: GCA_030280995.1. Lineage (NCBI taxonomy): Eukaryota > Fungi > Basidiomycota > Pucciniomycetes > Pucciniales > Zaghouaniaceae > Hemileia > Hemileia vastatrix. Next base: position 27,161,625 of record JASXTE010000010.1, on the reverse strand, counting down.
CCAAAAAAATAACATTCAAGGGCACAACCCTGTCATCAAAATCACCAGAATGCACATGAGCCGATTGACCAGCCCATCTAGGACACCAATCTTTAAATTTTTTCAGATTCTTCTCCTTCCACTAAACTTTTTGAGAATCCAGTATAACGACAAAAACAACATTTTCTAAATTTGAGTCATCCCAAACAACAGCCCCTTCCTAATCAACAAAAACATCCTAATCACCAGAATCAAGATCAGATCCAGCCAGTTTTATCTCTTGGGGGAGGTCCAAATTGTACAGTTTAATCTCTTGCTGGAGGTCAGAAAAATTATCAGCACCTCTCTGGTGCTGGCCCTAGACACAGGAACATCTTCATCATACTCTTCTGATTCATAATCTTCATCTTTTGGTGGTCTTCTTGACAATCCATCTGGCATTGTAAAAGTTTTTCCTAGCTTGTGTACCAAATCAAAGGAGAAGTGCTTGATAAATGCAACCCACCTAGTCATAGGAGCATTAGGGAGACTAGTAGGGTTGATCATCTGCACCAAAGATATAGTATACACCTGCAGCTCAAAATTCTGCCCCCACAAAACAGTCTAAAACTTCTTCAAGATTTTCACCACACCACAGAGCTCCAACTTGGCTGAGAGTACCTTGATTCTACCTCAGATTCATACCTGACTGTCCTGACCTTCCCTTACTTATCCTCCTGAGACATAACATCACCAGCAGTAATATAACTTGAATCCAGAGCCAAATAAATATTCCCAGCCCCAACACCATAATCCTGCTTATGCAACACAATATCCTCCCCTACCACCTTCTTCAATTTCATAAATTCCTCTTAACAATTATCATCCCACTCCCAATCAGAATCCTTCCTTTTAAAATTCCTTAAAGGACTAGCCAACAAAGAGAAGTTGTTAATAAAAATCCTCACATAGACACAAACATCCAAGAATCCCCTGACTCCAGTGGTATTCTTTGGTCTTGGTCATGCTTGAATTTCATTAACCTTCTTCTTTGACATAATCCTACCCTCTTTACACACCACATGACCCAAAATCTCCAATTCTGGTACATATAAGCAAAACTTGGACCCTGAGACAATCAAACCAGCCTCCTCTATCCTAAAAAAAATCCTCTCCAGTTTCACAGCATACTCCCACACAAACCTCCTAATGCCAGGGTTTTCCTTCAATACCTCATTATTATAATCAGAAGTTGGCCCTTTAATGCCACCATCATCAATAAAAATACCAGCATAAGCTGGCACTTCATCCTGAAATATCCAAGCCATCTGTTCCTGGTAAACACCAACAGAATTAGTAGCTCCTAGAGGTAACCTGGTCAATTGAAACCTGCCCAAAGGAGTCTCAAAAGTTGTGAGAGGCCTAGCTTCCACATGGACTTCCCTCTCATCATAACCACCCATAATATATCCCAAGACGTAGCACACCCTTCCAGAAAATGCCTCCAGAAAATCCTCTGCACTTGGTGGCATTCTAGTATCCTTGGTAGTCACTCTATTCAAGGCCCTGAGATCATGAACCACCCTGAGCTTGCCATTTTGCTTCTTGAAACAGAAAAAAGGACTAGAATAACTTGAGATTGACTTTTCATACAACCTTGTCCTAGACCTTTCCCTGACAACCTCCAAAAAATCATCCCTTATAGCAGCAGGAGTTGGAATTGGTTTGATTTTCCAAGGCTCATGAAAAACCACTGGAATAAGATAAGGTAAACCATAAGAATGTTTCAACACACCTTTTTCCTCCTCTGCAAAATCAATTGCCTTTTCCCTCAACACCATCACATTCAACAACAACTTCCTCTCCTCTTCAGATAACCACACATCAGGACTGAAATTTGCTACCTCCAACCTTTCCTCAGTAATCCTAGCAGTCTCCACAAAATCAGGTTGATTCTTCACTAAAGGAGACACATAAGGATCTCTTGACAAAGGAGGCCTCTTCAAAGGTGGGTTCAGCCAAACTTACATAGTCTCATTGAAAGGCCTAACCTTCACTTCTACCTTCTTGTATTTAGCAGCATCCACTTCCAGATCTTCATCTTCAAGAGGAGCTTCTTCAGTCTTCCTACAAAAACAAACTGGGTTTTCCCCAATGCTCATGGGTGTGGCCAAGGTAATGTTTTTGAAAGGTGTAGGAGAAACCCTAGTAGTTCACAATTGAGAGGACATACTTTTAGACCCCAATCTCACTGTTCCGAAGCTTTTCCATTCCATATTCTCATTCTCCTCCTCACTACCAACCTCAATTCCACCACTCTTCACCTCTTCAGCAAATAATCTTGAAATAATTTTTTTTGATCTTCTTTCTTCTTTATCTTCAGATTTTTTTTTTATTATCTTCAATTATCTTGAATTTTTTTTCTTCTTTATTTGATGAGGCACCTTTCCTAAAATAAAAACCAGGGTTGCACACTTGCTCACATGTGTGGCCAAGGTAATGTTTTTTGAAAGGTGTAGAAAAAACCCTATTGGTGCACAATTGGGAGGACTTACTTTTAGACTCCAATCTCACTGCCCCAAAGCTTTTCCATTCCATAGACATAAACCCCATCTTTCCTCTTGAAATTGAAATAAAATAAATTTGAAACCATTAAATGAACAGAGACTTGATGAAAAATTTGAATAATACTTTAAGAGAAGAGAAAAATTATGCAGAGAAAGTTGAAAATCCATTTGGAATATCTCCTAATGAGCTGACCTACTACAACCTGGGATTTCCACTGAAAGGGGAGAGGTTGCGGCACTTGTGTCATCAGCCCCACCTACTCTAAAAAATAAGGCTCTCCATCAGAGCCTGAGCCACCTTCCAAAAATCAAGAAGCAGCACTATATTCCCTTCTCCTCTCACAACAATCAGGACAGTGGAAAATAGAGCTAAGCCCAGGCCTAGTCTCCCAACCCTCTTCACCAGGTGAAGACAGCCTCATATGAAAGGTCCTTTCATCCTCCCATGTCAACTCCAAGATAATACCAACTCCAGGTTAATAACCAACTCTGGCTGTGAAATAAATCAAAAATGGGCTACGTAAACCTTCCCCAACAGTACCTTTTGTAATATAAAAGTGCAATTTCCCAGATGCTCCACCAACATCCAGCTTCACAAATTCTTCTGTCCTAACCAACTCAGTAACATGTCCACCAATACCAGTTTTGATGGGCAGGCCCAATTGAGTTGCCTAAGAAAAAGAAATGAGATTGATCTGAGAGCCAGAATCAACCAAAGCTCTAATGGCCTTGCCACTCAGAGTGACATTGAAAAACCCCAAGGGAGCAGAGAAATGAGTCTCCAAATTCTCCCCAGACTTCTCAGCAGAATCATAAACAAACTCCACCTCCTCAGAAGAGACCTATCTCCTGGTCAACATCTTCTTTTGCTTCTCAGCCAAACCAGGACTGATAGCAAACAACTCCCCATAAGTCAAGGATATAGTTCCTTAATTCATTTTATTTAACACAGAGTCCATCACATCAAATATTCCTGCAAACAATGGCTTCTCAAAATGGGCTTTTGGTCTCACCACTGTAGGCCTTTATGCCTCTTGAGGTCCAGCACCTCCATCCACATGTTTCCTGACTGCAGGAACCAAGCCAGAACCATCACTTGTGACCCTGGCCCCACTGGGCTTTGGAAAAGAAGCCAAAGGAGAATCTTCCTCAGAGTCAGAATCCAAATCCTTTTGCATTGGATCCCCATTCAGATCATAAGCACCAAAACTTGGTGGGCCCATATCCACAATTATCTTCTGCATCTTGTGCAGCTCCTCCTTACTATCTTTCTTTCTGGCATCCATCTTTGGCTCCACCTTGGGAGCCTTGGGCTTAGGCTGAGCCTGTGAAGTTCTCTTGGGCCTAAACACTCTCCCAGCATCAACATCATAGATACCAGCCAAAATTTCCTTCTTTGACTGTGCCTCACAAGAAAACAACTCCAAACCACCATAAGAGGTAGAAAAAGAGACCTTATTGTTAAGTTTTGAAATGATTGTGGTGATAAGAAAGGCCGCAGGGACTAACTCAACCTGGGAAAGGATAGAGATTGCAAGAGAGACACAGGGAATAACTCTACCCGGTATAAGAGATAGACTGGGGAACAACTCTACCCAGTGAAATAATGATGAATGGGGAATAACTCTACCCAATGAATTGAAAAGGCACGGGAAATAACTCTACCCAATAAGATGAAGAGGCGGGGAATAACTCTACCCGACTTGAACAAAAAGGCAAGGAATAACTCTACTTGACTACTTGAACGAAGCGGCGAGGAATAACTCTACTCGACTTGAAAGATGCGGCGAGGAATAACACAAATCGACTTTGATTTAAGTGGCGGGGAATAACTCTACCCAAATTTACGATATGATTACAATGTGGGATGGAAGCGAAGGATCTCAGGCTGATGATAATTAGGAGAAAACAGAGATCATATATTTCATGTTAGTAAGTAAAAAGAATGTAACATGAAATAATAATAAGAAACAGAATATAACATTACCTGATGATAATTAGGAGCAAACAGAGATAGCAAAAATAATGATTGTCACAATCTATGCATACTCTCTATTATCATCAGTATAGGTTTTAACATTAATATAGGTTTTGATAAATTTAATGGAATTATGTTCACAGAAATATGTATTTTTATGTAGCCATATGTATGAATGTAGCTGAATGAGTGACACATAATGACATTTTAGATGCTATATTAAATCAACATAATAATAATGATAAAATAGACAAGTTTTCAAAAGGAGACAACTAAGGAAATAGCTTAAAAGCTGACACTTATTGACCTCCTTCCCCTTCCCCTTGAGATCAACACCTTCCTTAGCAGAAGACTTCCCCTTATCAGGAATCTCCTCAAACCTTGGCTTCCTCTGATTGAGACCACCCCTTCTCCTGACCAAACCAACAGGAGCCTTCCCCTCACTGGGCCTCAAAAATGAACCATCAGGTAACTAGAACATCCTGCCATCAACTCAACCTTTCCCTCTGACAAATCTCTGTTCAGAGCCCAACAATCATTTGACCTGTGCCCCCTCCTACTACAATAGGAGAACAACTAAGGATCACTGCTACCACCTGCCCTACTCTCAAAAAGCTTGGCCTGCAGTATTGAGGCCCTATTCACCTTCTGAGTTTCCTGCAGAAAGATGTGCAACTTCTTGGTCAAGTACCCCAGTTGCTCCATAACTGGGTCCATCTCTACTTTGGGAACCTTCACAACCTTCTTCTCTTCCTTCTTCATCTTAACTTCCTCTTCAGCCAAAGCCTCACTTACTTTGCTGATATATTTGGCACCCCCTCCTGATAGGTTTCCAAAGCCAATAACTTTAAATGGGCCTCCACAGCCTCTTTCACTTTACTTAAGGCAGAAAAATTCTGGTCCCCATTAGACAGAGTCTTCATCATTTCCTTCCTGGACAGCTCCTCCAACACATATATCATGACATCCCTATCCAGGGTAGACCAAAAAACATCTTTGGCAGCATTTTCATGTTCCAACTCCTCCACTTCAACCAAATATTCCTCCACAGTTTCAAACTGTAGCAGAAACTTCCTATAACTATGCAAGCTACCCACACCACCATAAGATCTCCATTCACTGACAATCTTATTCAGATCCACCATAGTGAACCTGACACCCCATCTATCCACCATCTCCCTGCACAAAAACTTGCAATCCCTCCTCTTGTAGCCAGAAATGGCTACCACCTCCTTCTCCACTGCCCTATCACCAATGAAGAAAATAATTTGCTTCACCATATCCAGGTAAGAAGCACCATACACCCCAGAAGCGGCCTCATACCTCTCCAGAAACCATTTCACATCTTCACCATTAAACTTGGTACCATCCCAAGTTTTGTTCCTAACACATTCCCTAACCATCACAGCAGGAGGACCTCCCTCCCCACTGACAGTCACCATAGGAATATAGGAACTAGAAGCCATTCCTCCAGACCAAAATAACCAAAAAGGGCCAACAAAAGACAACAAAAACTTTAAAGAACAAGAAGGTCCTACCCCATGTTGGGTGCCAGAAATGTAGACAATCCTATAGTACTAGCTATAGGCCTTGACCAAGGGAGTTGGAGAAAAATCAGAGAGAAAATACCCTGTCCCTTTAAAAAAATAAAGTGAGATTTACCTACTAAATTTAATTGAGTCATGCTTACTAAAACCCCTTTTCAACACACTTGACTGCTATATCAGCCAAGAAAGTAGTCACCAGACAAAATACCAGACCAAAGAGCTGAAATGTAGACCAATATCCACACCAGAGAAAGAAATGATACTTGATGTAGGTCTCAAAGCCACACCAGAGACATCAATAATACTTGGTATAGCTTGCAAGACTATACCAGAGAAAACAGTGACAAGAGTTGAGGTCAAGTAAGAACTAACCTTTTCACAACCTATCCAAAAGATACCACAAAACACACAAATGAGTGAAGCACAGAGATTCTAGGTATACCATATGGTTGATGATAAACTAGAATGTCCTTAAACTTGCTTAACTATCTCACATTCAGACTACCCTGGCTTTTTCCCAGCCAAATTCAACTCTCTCACCTCTCTAAAAGCTTAAAAACACCTCTAGAGGCTTCCATGTGCACAGGCAGGTGGGCCCCCTGAGGCAGGGATGGCCTCTTAGAGGCGGGTGTCTGCTTGTAGGCCTTTAAATGCCAAAAACACCCTCTAAACAACAAAACAACAGTAACTACACATAGAAACAAGCTACTCACACATAACACATACCAAAATGATGATACAAGAAAGGACATTAAGCTGAGACATAATAAGTGACCCTAGCTTAAGCCTAAAAAAACACAACTTAACATTTAAAAACTAAAAAAACACCAATAAACAACACCATAACCCCAACTATACCCTACATATCAAATACCTCCAAATACGCACTCCAAAGGCCTACCCAGCTTTGGAACACCACAATGTGTTTGAAATTACTATAGTTATACTCTCCTGTTTTATACTTAATCAGTATACCACTTAATCTATTATATTGTTGCAGTGTCTAAAGGGTGGATACATTGGATTTTTATATTCTATTTTAGTAAATAGGTACATGGCAACCTTATTTTCTTTTTTACACTTATTTTTCATTTATTTTCCTTCTTTTACTTTGTATATACCTTTAGTGACATCTCAGAGGGCCTCATTTGCCTATATAAAGGCTTTGGTTTCTCCCCTTTAACTCCTTATTTCTTACATTCCTTAAATTTTATAAATAACAATCTTGTTACACTTAAAATATTTTTCTATCAATTTTATTACAGTATTTTAAATATTACTAAAATTAAGAAATATATCTAAATTTAAAGGTTGCTGTAAGAGTGGTTAACTGTTATATTTTCTTCTGTTACAAGCAGAGAGATTAAAATTACTTACTTGATTAAATAGAACCCTTACATACAATAATTTATGTAGACCCTTACTTCCTTTATTAGTTGTTTATGTTACCCTTTTTTTTTCCTGTTGTCTTTTCATTTTGACTTCTTCTTCTTCCTCTTTTTCTTCTATATTTTTCTTCCTTCTTCTAGATGACCCTCCAGAAATTATTTCCTTCTCAATCCTTATATCTTCCTACATTAGTATATATTCATTTAAAACTCTTACCTACTGCACTGTACAAGCCAACAGGGGCCCTCTGAAGCTCCATGATAAGACACACAATAACATTTAACTAAAATTAATAATCTGCAAGGGGTGAATATCCCATATTTCACTAAAGCACATAAGTAAGAGCCCATATTTTGCCATAATATGTTCCCCCTGTATATTACACATTCACAAGTGTTGGATATGAAAAAAACTAATTTAACTCAAAATATGTAGTATAATTTTTAGTTAATGACTAGTTTAGAGTGGAATTTAAAAATATACTATTTTAAATCATTAAATAATTAATTTAGAGAAAAATATGGAATGTAATTATTCTAAATTGTTGAATAATTTCAATGAAACAATTATGAATCAACAAGTGCACAAAAATATTCATTTTAATACTTTAAGGGTATTAATTATTATGTATTACAATATAACTAATTAGTTTAATTATAAGTCATTATTTTTTTTAAAGTATAATATAATATTATAATTAATTAGGTCTTGTTTTATAATTATTAAATACATAAAAATGAGCCCATGGTTTATGTAATATAATTTATTTTATGTTTATTTAAATATATATGTATATATATATATATATATATATGATATAATATGGAAATTATTATAATACTTATTTTAGTAAAATAATTATATATAATTTCATTAGGGAATAAAATATTTATTTATATACATTAAATACATAACTTTATGCTCCCTTTCAGGTCCAATAAGTTTACATAAAATTTACTGGGCTCCTGGTTCAGCCTGGCTGACAATATTTTTGATATCACTCTTTTTTGAATTTTTGATTTCACTCTTTTTCTAATTTTTTATTTCTTTTCTTTACTATTTAGTGGGAAAAAAAAGAAAAAATTGTTAATTACATATCTAAAATTATTATACATGTTTAAAGTACAATGGAGAACAAAAAAAAAGAATATTAGTGAACTAGATGTCTAGTTTTTTTTCCTTTTTCAAGCCCTGGTTGTAATTCTTATTGTTTTTTATACCTTGGAGTTACCTTGGTTGAGCTGTTCCCCCCCCCCTCCATCTTTGACTGTCAGTAAAATTTCCCTTTTTTTCTATTTTTTTATATACCTTGCTCCTTCCTTTTTATTATCTGTTGATTATTTATCTGTTCTTTTTTTTCTTTTTTTTCCCCTGTTCAAGCCTTGGTTGTTGTTGTTTTTCATATTTTTGATTTGACTCTTTTTCTCAATTTTTATGCCACTCTTTTTCTCACTTTTTATTTCTTTGTCTGCTTCTTAGTGAAATTTTTTTAAAATTACATATCTAAATTAATAACATCTTTACAGTACACAGGAGAAAAAAAATGAGTGAAGTAGATATATAGTTCAGTTTTTTGACCCTAGTCAATTCCTAGGTTTGTTTTTTTGAAGAACCATTTAATGTCACTCTTTGAGCCCACCTTAATTTTTGTTGTTGGAATAGGATTGAGGTGGTGCAGTGTGGATATGCTTTTAAGAAAAAGTATGAGGAGGTGAAAAAATAATTTTCAGATGAGTCCATGAAGGTGAGAGGATGTGAGCCAAGGAGGTTCCAATTTCAAAAAAGTAAAAATAATAATGTGTGGTCAAACAAGGTCACTCCACCATTCAGACCCAGAGTTGTACCCTGCAACCAAAAACTGAACTAGATATCTTTTTAAGGGATTTTTTCCTGTGTGATATATATATATCACCACAAGAAATTCAATAGGGGATGTCAAACATTACCATATATGTTATCCAAGCATACCCCAAAAAAGTTACCAAGTAAGTGATTTTCATTTGAATTACACCTGTGAATAACAGGTGTATTTCATGTTCATTAAAATGCCATCTGTTAGATATATCCAAGCCTATCAAGCACATCATTCACTAAACTTGATTAGTTAGAATTATGTACACACATTTGCATACCTTAAAATTTCTCTTCAATTAATCCTTAGGGTCTCATTTATACATGGAAATTACACAGGGGAAGAAAACTGGGCACTAGATGTGTAGTGATTTTTTATATAGCAGTTTATATTTCTTGTTATGACTTAACTTTAAACCATGTAGTGACCCTGGTTGATCTCAATACTCCCATTAATTTTACATTTCTACTCACCACCTAAGAAATATCTCTTGCAAGATCACTAGAAGCTAATTTATTGACACATATTTGAGTTTGAAAACTTCAAAAAAAGTTAATCCAATTAATTTTTAGAAGACTCACAATATGACCTAAAATATACCATATTAAGATGTATGATATGAAGGAGTTCTAATACATTTTTAGATAAGCCAATAATGTTGAAAACATCAACCACTTCTTGAGTGCAGAGAGGAGAATGAGGAGATGATTTGATAATGACAACATTTCCAGTGATTAAAGAAGGAATAAGGGAATTAAAAAGAGTGAGAAAAGAATCATTCCAAGCACTGACGATCAGACAAATACCAAGAGGTTCTTTTTTGATGATATTTTAAAATGAGTTTCATCACTATCTTTTCATTAAAATATGCCACTAGTTCTTTATGTGTCTTCACAGCTTGTTTTTTTACTTTTGCTGCTAATCATTTCTTTTGAATCCTTGAATCTTTTTTCAGCTTCCATTTTCTCAACTCATGTCACTGTACCTAATACTTGATCACTTTATCCACTCCTACCTATTTCACTACTTGTAGTTGTACTAATAGATGTTGATGAGCTTGCTTATGCTGTTGTAGTTCCTATTTGACTTAAGATATCTTGCTTCTCCCTGTTTTTATCATGAGTTTAAATTGATGAGCCATAACACTAAGACAAGTGTTAAATACACTTATAACAACTTTTTGGGATGAATTGTGTTTGTGAAAAAGGTGCAAGAATAGGAAGTATTTTTAACTTCATGTTTGACATGTCTAACCCTAAGTCAGCCATTTATGATGGTGTCTTGGAATATTTTTTTGATATTTAATTCCTCCAGGCTTATATGGTAATGTTTTAAAGCCCCTAATGACATTTTATGCTATACACCACTTGAATGCTTCATATATCTGTTGGATATTTTGGTCTTTTTTCATCTTTTTTGGTAAAAAATGAAGGAAATTAAAACCAACAGGTGAAATGTCTGGGTGACATGTAATTTTAAATTTTGTCAAATTCCCAGTGTTGTATATAATTACTGTATATTTTGATAATAAATGGGTTATTTTATTTCAAGAGAATTAAATTTTGACATTAGTTAGATTTTTTTTCTTTCTTTCTTTTGTATATATATGTGTGTGTGTGTGCTAGGGAAGAAGGAATATGTTTTATTATAATTGAAAAGGGGGGTGTTAGAATGAAATAATCACTTTAAAAAATCCATTAGTGGGTGGTTTTTTCCATTCAAATTCACACCCACTTTAAAATCTTTTTCCCCTTGGGTTTGGTGAATAACTATTTCTTACTATTATTAATCATGTCAAAAATAAATGATAATGATAATGATAATTTTCAACTGGAGGTTATGAGTGGTGAAAATAAAAACATAGTTTTATTTCTTATTTAAGTCATATTTACTTAACTATTATTTTACTTAAGAAATAAATTCTAGAGAAAGATGATGTACACATAGAAATCTACATTTTACATGAAGCTCTGAGGTGAGGTTAAAAAGTAAAAATACATCAAAGTTTAAGATTACCTGAGTATAAAATCTGGTGTGTGAATAAAACAGGGTACTTATCTGATCAGTATTGTTGTCAGCCAGGCTATACCAGGAGCCCAGTAAATGATATGTTAACTTATTGGATCTGAAAGAGGGCATAAATAATTGCATTTGATGTATATAAATTAATATTTTATTGCATAATAAATTTATATAAGTATCTTATTAAATATAAGTGTTATATTAATTTTTTTGTTATATAAATTATTTATACATTTAAATTAAGCATAATATATTTTATATTCTACAAATAATGGCGCATTTTTATGTATTTAATAATTATAAATTTATAATTAATTAATTACTAACATATATTATAATTATATATGTAAAATTGACTTATAATTTAATTACATTAATTATTTAAATTTATATATTAAATAACACTTCATATGTTATTAAACAATTGAATTGGGCGCTTCTTTTGACCCTTAATTGTGTCAGGAAAAAATTAAATAAATTATAGTACTTATTTTATAAAATAGTATTATAAATTCTCAATTTGAATTAATTAATTGTTTCATTTAAATTAGTTATTTAATTACATAATGAAAATAATTAAATCATTTTAATTTACACTGAATTAAATTGATTACATACCTTGTTACATAAAAACATGTTATTTGTTTCACTTAAAAATGCTGAAAACATATTTTAATACTTGTTTTGAATTGTTTTTCCCATAGTTCTTATGTCACAGGGTTGTTTAGTTACTCATTATTTTATATTAACTGATTTGGGAATTTGGGATGGGAAATTTATTTTCTTAATTGGGATTCTTATTATTTTCATATATTTGTCTCTCAATTACTATGTTACAAATATATTCTTTAATCTTCTTATTTTTCTTCATTACTATTTTGTATATAGTCAGTTGTAGCACTTCAGAGGACCCATTGCCTATAAAAAGGCCTTGGATAATCCCCTGTAGCATCATCACTTATTATACACTCAACAACTTGAATATATTTTTATATTACATTTATATTATTTTTTATTAGTATCAAAATTCTAATTTAAATTCTATATAACTATTCAAAGGTTGCCTTAAGTCTGATAGTAGTTTTAAGTGTGATCCGCGCAGAACCCTTACAGCAAATAGTATTGTTATTAAATAAATCCTCATTGTTGTGTCATCTCTCAAGTAAACTGGTCATTGTCTCACTTTAAATAAATTAAATCTTTATATCTTTTATTCCCTATAAACCTTTATTTCCTTTTACCCTTTCCTCCTCTGTTCCTGTTCCCTTTTTCTTATCTTATTCTAGACGACTGATCAACAACTGGGAGCCTTTCCAAATGACAACGACAATACCGATACTTGCGACAAACGACATAACGCACGGACCACCCAGCAAGAAAGAAACTTTTGCCGTGACCGTGTTTCGAACTTGGGTTTGATCTATTAGGTTTATATTAAATTAATTCATATATTATTTTGAAGTGATTTTCCGATCACTATAGTAAGTTAACCTTTGAACCACTCACTCATATTACTATATTTTTACTGCAATAACAGTGATTGTGGCTTAATTGCTGATTCACTGAGTGTAAGTGTTCATTTATTATATATATATTTTTTCCTAGTTGACCATTATAGAGTGTTAAATTCCTCCTAGTCCTAGAAGAATTAACATTATTATTAATAAAAATTGAATTATTAATTTAATTTTTTTTTATTATTAATTTTTGTTTAATTTTGGTTGACTTAGATAGCACTTTGTGCTTAGTCCCATATATTGCCATATTTAATATTGGTAATTTAATTAATTGGTTGACAACAACTTAATTGTTTATTCCCAATTTTTCTTTGCAGTCCATTTTATTAATTATTTTTTATAAATATTACTTGATATTAAAAAAATTTCTTTATATAATTTAATTAATAAAAAGTTTTTTTAATTAGGAGCAAATTATTGACTGATTTTTATTAATTTTTTTTAAGAATTAATTAATCTTCCCACTATTATGTCCAACAATTTGGCTGAGAAAATGGATAACATGCAAGTGGATAAAATTGAAATTGATTATGATGCTGATACTGTGAGTTCTTCTAAAGTTGAACATAAAAAATCTTATGCTAACAAAAATAATTCACATAATTCAGGATGTGGAAATGACAGGAGAAATAAACAAATCAAACCCTCTTCCCCCAGCACAACAGAAGGAAGTAAAACCTCCAGTACCTCAAGAAGGTCTTCCAAAAGGATTCAAAATAAAAAAGCTTCCTCTGCCCCAACAAATCAGCAATCTGTCCAGTCATATCAAAGAACTGAGGACAGAAAACATGAAATACAAGGCAAAAGTAGACACCTTGTGGGATCAAGTTCAGGAACTCAGGAACCAAAATCAGGCTCAGGCCCCTCCTCAGTTGCCTCCCAATCAGCCTCAGTTTCAGGCTCAACCTTCACACCCCCCCAGCTCCTCCATCCAAAATCAAAGTACTATGGAAGTAGAGAAATGGAAATGGGATTATCTAATAAGTCACTACCAGCAGAATGTGCAACATCCTCCTCATCATCAGCCTGGCCCATCCAGAACACCCAATTTCCATCCTCCTCCTCATCCTTACCAACCAAGCAGGAGAAAGAAGGCCCAAGCACAATCCCAAACTCAGTCTCAGGGGAATTTTCCTCCTCTGCCATGGTAAGTAATTTTGTTGATAGTCACTTGGGAATGTTTTCTAATAAGACTTCTTCTGCAGGTAATATTATTGAGAATGGTGAAAGAACAGTTAAACCTGTTAAAAGACTGCTTCCTGTAACTAGTAGCCCTATTAATGTAATTAGCAAATTGTCATTTGATGAACCTCTACATTTGACTTCTACTTCTTTAATTAATCCTTCTCTTGCAATTAAGAATGATTCTGTTTCCCCTGAAGTCTATGACTTAATTGAGAAAACCTTTGAAGAAATATTAAAAGATACCCTTGATTTTAATGTTGTGAAAGACAAACATTTGAGAGAAGTGTTAATCCATGAAAATGATAGATTAAATAATTTGCACTTGCAATTTAAAGTAAGTTCTTCTGTACAGGATACAGCTTATTTTAAAATTAAAGAAACCTTGAATATTCTTCTTAGCCAACAAAAACAAATAAGGAGTGACCATAGAGCTATCTCAGATAGAAATATCAATCTACATAAGACCTTGAGTGAATTGAAACCTCTGATTGAAGAAAATTATTCATTAAAAAGTGAAATAAAATCTCTACAAAATGAGTTTAAAAGGCTAAAGAATGATTTCCATGCACTAAGTGCCAAACACACAGTATCTGAGGACAGAAATGTTCTATCTCTTGCAAAACTAAATGACCAGATGTCTGAAATTCCAAGGATAAGAAACTATGTGTCTGACCTGCAGGAAAAATTTTCAACCTTAACCATCAATAATTATGGTATAAATGAGAATGCTGCCCATAAGCTGCATAGAAATAAAGAAAAAGAACCTGAACAGAGTTCCTCTTTTTTTCCTCATATTTCAGCCATTAAAAAACTGACAATGAGTCTGTAAAATCTTTTGCTACTAGCAAAAAATCTTGTGATGGTCATGTACCAGCTGTTTCTGTAAATAATGAAATTTCTGAACACCTGGCTAAACTTCAGGAATTATTAATGATGAATAATTCAAACCAAAAAGTGGACCATCCCAGTAGTCAGAAAAATTGGCCTAAGTTAGACCAATATCCTACCTTTGATGGTGATTCTTCTTCTGATTGGCAACACTTTATCCAAAGAATTGATAATTTAAAGAGTTCTTATAAACTACCTGATGAGGAAATTGTTTCTAAGCTAATTTCTTTATTTTCCAATGTAGCCTTGATGTGGTATGAATCTGTCCTTTTGGATAACAATCATTATACATGGAATGATTGAAAATCCTTGATTGAGAATCAGTTTGGTGGTTCAAAATTCAGGTTAGCTCAGCAAATACTGTATGAGAATACTAGATATGTATCCTCCTCTGTTGAAAAGCCCATTGTTTTTCTTATGAAAGTAACAAAAATCCTAAGAGCAATTGATCCAAAGATGGATTATGATATTTGGAGAGATAAAATCTTGTATAAATTACCAAATTCTCTTAGAGACTTGATTGTGGCTAGAACTGAGCATGTAAAGGAAAATTCTTCATTCATTAATATCTGTAATGAGGTACTACTCAAACATAGATATGAACCAAAAAATTACCTTGGTAAATCTTATAATGATCAGAATAAACCTTCTACAAAACTCCCAGAAAAATCTGGTGAACCCTTTGCCCCAGTTGCACCTAAAAAATATGCAAAAAATACTTGTTATAAATGTAACAAACCATGGCAAAAGGGTCATGTTTGTGACAAGAAAATTCATCTTGTTGAACAAAATGAAGACACTGATGAAGCTGAAATTGATGATTCTTCTAGTGATTGTGAAAGTAATATCTCCTATGGAAATGACTCTGTTAAAGATGTTTTAATGTTAGAACAGGATGTCCATTATTTAGATAATATATCTGAAGAATGTGTATTGGATTTATCTTCAGTGGAAAATGCTGAAATAATTAAAGATATTACTAACAATTCTGTAGCCATCTCCCCCTTGAAAGCACCTGTTATCATTAATGGTAAAAATGTTGATGTAGTTCTTGACTCTGGTGCTGGAGGAAGTGTAGTGTCTGAAAAGGCTTTAGCTTCAGTAGATAAGGATTATTTGAGTAAATTATTACCTATAACTTCTGAAAAATGGAGAGGGTATGGTTCTACCTTAATTCCTATTGGCAAATACAAAACCTCTGTATTCTTCAAATATAATGGTGGTTCTGTCAGAGCTACTTGTGAATTTGTTGTCATGCAAAATGATAATTCAAGCAATTGGTTTATTATGGGTAATGATATTTTAACTATGTTTGGTGTGAAATCGGACCCAGCAAATAATTGCTTCACCTTGGGATTGAATGGAAAAAGGAAATTCAAAAATTGCTCCTCTAGAAAACCTTCTGGGCATCTGTTAAAGTCTTGTAACTCACTAATCCAGTATAAAGTCAAAACAACAATTGAAATGGATGATTTATTAAATGAAATAAATACTGCTTCTTTTGGTGATCAGTTAACTAGTGAACAAAGGGATTCTATTATTGCCTCAATTACCTCTTTCCCTATGGCTTTTGCTCATGGTTCTCATGTCTTAGGAATTGTTCAGGAAGAAATGAAAATTACCTTATCCTGTAACTTGAGTGATATCCCTCCTAGTCTTAAGAAAAAACCATATCCTGATTCTCCAACAAAAAGAAAGGATATTGAAGATAATATTGCCACATTATTAAAAATGAATATCATTGAGAAAGTGGATGTCACCCCCAAATATTGTGTCATCTCCCCAGTCTTGATTTCTTATAAAAAAGATATGGCTAGATTATGTGGTGATTACAGAGCATGAAACACTTATACTGTTGATGATATCTATCCTTTACCCAGAATTTATTCAATTCATGCTATCTTACAGGGTGCAAAATTTATTAGTTGTCTGGATGGAAATAAAGGTTATCATCAGATTCCTGTTGAGAAAAATTCACAAAATTTTTTACTAATTGCTACCCATATGGGAATACATAAGTATGTTAGGATGCCATTTGGCCCTAAAAATGCACCTTCAGTTTTTCAAAAAGTCATGGATAATACTTTCCATCAAGAAATAATTGAGGGATGGCTTATGGTTTATATTGATGATATCATAGTTTTTTCTAAAACTTTTGATGAACATATGGCTCATTTGAATAGAGTTTTCCAAAAATGGATGAAATCAATATGACTTTGTCCTTGAAAAAGTTTAAATTTGGTTTTCAATCTTTGAAAGTCCTTGGCCATGTTGTGTCAGGCCTACAAATTTGTGTAGACCAAAACAAAGTTGCTGCAATTCAAAATGCGAAAGCACCAACTTCTGTAAGAGAAATCCAAAGTTTTTTGGGTATGTGTGGCTATTATAGACAATATATTAAAAGTTATCAGGTCATAGCCTTGCCTCTTACTAAACTGACCAGAAAAGATGTTGCCTTTCTCTGGAATAATGACTGTCAAAAAGCTTTTGATACCTTAAAAGGTTGCTTAATGACAGCCCCTATATTGGCTCTTCCAGATTTTAACAGACCATTTGTCCTGTATACAGATGCTAGCTTTGTTGGTCTGGGTGCTGCCCTTCACCAGAAACAAATTATAAATGATAAATCCTCAGAGGTTGTAATTTCTTATATTTCAAGAACCTTGAGAAATAGTGAATTTAAATATGGTGACACTCAATTAGAGTGCTTAGCAGTTGTTTGGGCTCTTTAGAAGCTTCATTACTATCTAGATGACCAAAAATTTGAATTGGTAACTGACTGTAGTGCTGTGAAGTCCCTCTTAAACCTGAAAACACCTAACAGACATATGTTCAGGTGGCAACTTGCTGTTCAAGAATACAGAGGACGGATGACAATTATCCATAGGGCTGGAAATGTTCACTCCAATGTTGATATGCTCTCCAGATTGCCTCTGCCAAATAATGACCCAAATCCTGCTTATCTACCTGAAGATGATGCTGTTCATATCCATGGTATATTTGTAGTTGATATGGAAGAAGAGTTATTGCAATTAATACTTGATTCATATGAGAAGGATTCTGATTTAAATAAATTGGTTACTATCTTAAATGATCCTAAGAATGCTTCAATTCAAGCATTAATAAAAACTCTTCCTGCAAAGTACCAAAATGCTTTAAATAAAGGAAAGTTCTCTATTGAAGATGGTTATATATATTATAGAAGAAAGCTTACTAATGTAATTGTAATTCCTTATTCTATGAATGAAACTATCCTCAAACTTTGTCATGATGAAATATTGGCTGGTCATTTTGATCTTTAAAAAACATCAATTAGAATCAAAAACACTGCTTGGTGGGCTAATATGTCTGAAGACACAAAATTATATGTTGAATCTTGTGATTCCTGCCAAAAATCTAAAAGTTTGACAGGTAAAAGAGCAGGGTTATTACAACATATTGAAGCACCTAATGCTCCCTGGCAAATCATTAATATGGATTTTGTCACTGGTCTTCCTGTTGCAGGTAAAGACAGCTTTAATTCTTGTTGGGTAATAGTAGATAGATTCACAAAAATGTGCAAATTTATTCCAACCCACAAAGATGTATCCACAAAAGAGTTAGCTTTCTTATGGTGGTCTTACATGTTTAATATTATTGGTTTTCCAGAAGCCATTATCTCTGATAGAGATCCTAAATTTACTTCTGAGTTTTGGACCTCTTTGATGGATATTTGTGGCTGTGAGTTAAAATTGTCTACAGCTCACCATCCTCAGACTGATGGTCTAGCTGAGAGAATGATTCAAACTCTGGAAGATATGATTAGAAGGTATTGTGCCTTTGGTTTAGAATATAAAGACAATGACAGATTTACTAATGATTGGGTCACTCTATTGCCTGGTCTTGAATTTGCATATAATAGTACTGTTCATTCTGTCACTGAGAAGAAGCCTTTTGAGCTTTGGTTAGGTTATGTCCCAAATACTCCTGCTCAAATTCTCAATAATAAATTACCTAAGTTGGAACTACACCCTGGTGTAAAATCTTTCATGCAAATGCAGCAGCTATGCAGAAAACATGCTCAGAGCTGTATTGATAAAGCATTTGAATATGAAAAGAAAAGATGGGATAAATCCCATAAAGAATACACATTTAACAAGGGTGATGAAGTGTTGATCTCTACTGTCCATATCAATTTAAAAATTAACAACAAATTAAAAGATCCTTTTGTAGGACCATTTGTTGTTAAAAGAATGGTTGGTGATAATGCAGTGGAAGTTGTATTGTATTCTCCATATGATAGGAAACATCCTGTTTTTCCCATTTCCTTGATTAAGACTTATACTTCCAACAGTGACTTATTTCCCAAAAGAAGGGGAAGACCTAAGAAAAACCCTCAGGAAGTCACAGAAACAGCAGAAATTGATAAAATTCTCAATGATAGAATTATCACTTCTGAAAGAGGTACTGAATATTTATTGAGATATAAGAACAAATCATCTGAACATGATGCATGGATACCTGGCAAGGAGATTTCAAATCTTCCTACTCTGTTGAAAAAGTACAAAAAGAAAAAATCTTAGCATTTTTTTTTATTGTTTTTTTAGAGTAAGGGAGTGTCAGCCAGGCTATACCAGGAGCCCAGTAAATGATATTTTAACTTATTGGATCTGAAAGAGGGCATAAATAATTGCATTTGATGTATATAAATTAATATTTTATTGCATAATAAATTTATATAAGTATCTTATTAAATATAAGTGTTATATTAATTTTTTTGTTATATAAATTATTTATACATTTAAATTAAGCATAATATATTTTATATTCTACAAATAATGGCGCATTTTTATGTATTTAATAATTATAAATTTATAATTAATTAATTACTAACATATATTATAATTATATATGTAAAATTGACTTATAATTTAATTACATTAATTATTTAAATTTATATATTAAATAACACTTCATATGTTATTAAACAATTGAATTGGGCGCTTCTTTTGACCCTTAATTGTGTCAGGAAAAAATTAAATAAATTATAGTACTTATTTTATAAAATAGTATTATAAATTCTCAATTTGAATTAATTAATTGTTTCATTTAAATTAGTTATTTAATTACATAATGAAAATAATTAAATCATTTTAATTTACACTGAATTAAATTGATTACATACCTTGTTACATAAAAACATGTTATTTGTTTCACTTAAAAATGCTGAAAACATATTTTAATACTTGTTTTGAATTGTTTTTCCCATAGTTCTTATGTCACAGGGTTGTTTAGTTACTCATTATTTTATATTAACTGATTTGGGAATTTGGGATGGGAAATTTATTTTCTTAATTGGGATTCTTATTATTTTCATATATTTGTCTCTCAATTACTATGTTACAAATATCTTCTTTAATCTTCTTATTTTTCTTCATTACTATTTTGTATATAGTCAGTTGTAGCACTTCAGAGGACCCATTGCCTATAAAAAGGCCTTGGATAATCCCCTGTAGCATCATCACTTATTATACACTCAACAACTTGAATATATTTTTATATTACATTTATATTATTTTTTATTAGTATCAAAATTCTAATTTAAATTCTATATAACTATTCAAAGGTTGCCTTAAGTCTGATAGTAGTTTTAAGTGTGATCCGCGCAGAACCCTTACAGCAAATAGTATTGTTATTAAATAAATCCTCATTGTTGTGTCATCTCTCAAGTAAACTGGTCATTGTCTCACTTTAAATAAATTAAATCTTTATATCTTTTATTCCCTATAAACCTTTATTTCCTTTTACCCTTTCCTCCTCTGTTCCTGTTCCCTTTTTCTTATCTTATTCTAGACGACTGATCAACAACTGGGAGCCTTTCCAAATGACAACGACAATACCGATACTTGCGACAAACGACATAACGCACGGACCACCCAGCAAGAAAGAAACTTTTGCCGTGACCGTGTTTCGAACTTGGGTTTGATCTATTAGGTTTATATTAAATTAATTCATATATTATTTTGAAGTGATTTTCCGATCACTATAGTAAGTTAACCTTTGAACCACTCACTCATATTACTATATTTTTACTGCAATAACAGTGATTGTGGCTTAATTGCTGATTCACTGAGTGTAAGTGTTCATTTATTATATATATATTTTTTCCTAGTTGACCATTATAGAGTGTTAAATTCCTCCTAGTCCTAGAAGAATTAACATTATTATTAATAAAAATTGAATTATTAATTTAATTTTTTTTTATTATTAATTTTTGTTTAATTTTGGTTGACTTAGATAGCACTTTGTGCTTAGTCCCATATATTGCCATATTTAATATTGGTAATTTAATTAATTGGTTGACAACAACTTAATTGTTTATTCCCAATTTTTCTTTGCAGTCCATTTTATTAATTATTTTTTATAAATATTACTTGATATTAAAAAAATTTCTTTATATAATTTAATTAATAAAAAGTTTTTTTAATTAGGAGCAAATTATTGACTGATTTTTATTAATTTTTTTTAAGAATTAATTAATCTTCCCACTATTATGTCCAACAATTTGGCTGAGAAAATGGATAACATGCAAGTGGATAAAATTGAAATTGATTATGATGCTGATACTGTGAGTTCTTCTAAAGTTGAACATAAAAAATCTTATGCTAACAAAAATAATTCACATAATTCAGGATGTGGAAATGACAGGAGAAATAAACAAATCAAACCCTCTTCCCCCAGCACAACAGAAGGAAGTAAAACCTCCAGTACCTCAAGAAGGTCTTCCAAAAGGATTCAAAATAAAAAAGCTTCCTCTGCCCCAACAAATCAGCAATCTGTCCAGTCATATCAAAGAACTGAGGACAGAAAACATGAAATACAAGGCAAAAGTAGACACCTTGTGGGATCAAGTTCAGGAACTCAGGAACCAAAATCAGGCTCAGGCCCCTCCTCAGTTGCCTCCCAATCAGCCTCAGTTTCAGGCTCAACCTTCACACCCCCCCAGCTCCTCCATCCAAAATCAAAGTACTATGGAAGTAGAGAAATGGAAATGGGATTATCTAATAAGTCACTACCAGCAGAATGTGCAACATCCTCCTCATCATCAGCCTGGCCCATCCAGAACACCCAATTTCCATCCTCCTCCTCATCCTTACCAACCAAGCAGGAGAAAGAAGGCCCAAGCACAATCCCAAACTCAGTCTCAGGGGAATTTTCCTCCTCTGCCATGGTAAGTAATTTTGTTGATAGTCACTTGGGAATGTTTTCTAATAAGACTTCTTCTGCA
This sequence comes from Hemileia vastatrix, assembly GCA_030280995.1. NCBI lineage: Eukaryota > Fungi > Basidiomycota > Pucciniomycetes > Pucciniales > Zaghouaniaceae > Hemileia > Hemileia vastatrix. The sequence goes on along the minus strand of JASXTE010000010.1, from coordinate 27,139,455 downwards.
GGTAATATTATTGAGAATGGTGAAAGAACAGTTAAACCTGTTAAAAGACTGCTTCCTGTAACTAGTAGCCCTATTAATGTAATTAGCAAATTGTCATTTGATGAACCTCTACATTTGACTTCTACTTCTTTAATTAATCCTTCTCTTGCAATTAAGAATGATTCTGTTTCCCCTGAAGTCTATGACTTAATTGAGAAAACCTTTGAAGAAATATTAAAAGATACCCTTGATTTTAATGTTGTGAAAGACAAACATTTGAGAGAAGTGTTAATCCATGAAAATGATAGATTAAATAATTTGCACTTGCAATTTAAAGTAAGTTCTTCTGTACAGGATACAGCTTATTTTAAAATTAAAGAAACCTTGAATATTCTTCTTAGCCAACAAAAACAAATAAGGAGTGACCATAGAGCTATCTCAGATAGAAATATCAATCTACATAAGACCTTGAGTGAATTGAAACCTCTGATTGAAGAAAATTATTCATTAAAAAGTGAAATAAAATCTCTACAAAATGAGTTTAAAAGGCTAAAGAATGATTTCCATGCACTAAGTGCCAAACACACAGTATCTGAGGACAGAAATGTTCTATCTCTTGCAAAACTAAATGACCAGATGTCTGAAATTCCAAGGATAAGAAACTATGTGTCTGACCTGCAGGAAAAATTTTCAACCTTAACCATCAATAATTATGGTATAAATGAGAATGCTGCCCATAAGCTGCATAGAAATAAAGAAAAAGAACCTGAACAGAGTTCCTCTTTTTTTCCTCATATTTCAGCCATTAAAAAACTGACAATGAGTCTGTAAAATCTTTTGCTACTAGCAAAAAATCTTGTGATGGTCATGTACCAGCTGTTTCTGTAAATAATGAAATTTCTGAACACCTGGCTAAACTTCAGGAATTATTAATGATGAATAATTCAAACCAAAAAGTGGACCATCCCAGTAGTCAGAAAAATTGGCCTAAGTTAGACCAATATCCTACCTTTGATGGTGATTCTTCTTCTGATTGGCAACACTTTATCCAAAGAATTGATAATTTAAAGAGTTCTTATAAACTACCTGATGAGGAAATTGTTTCTAAGCTAATTTCTTTATTTTCCAATGTAGCCTTGATGTGGTATGAATCTGTCCTTTTGGATAACAATCATTATACATGGAATGATTGAAAATCCTTGATTGAGAATCAGTTTGGTGGTTCAAAATTCAGGTTAGCTCAGCAAATACTGTATGAGAATACTAGATATGTATCCTCCTCTGTTGAAAAGCCCATTGTTTTTCTTATGAAAGTAACAAAAATCCTAAGAGCAATTGATCCAAAGATGGATTATGATATTTGGAGAGATAAAATCTTGTATAAATTACCAAATTCTCTTAGAGACTTGATTGTGGCTAGAACTGAGCATGTAAAGGAAAATTCTTCATTCATTAATATCTGTAATGAGGTACTACTCAAACATAGATATGAACCAAAAAATTACCTTGGTAAATCTTATAATGATCAGAATAAACCTTCTACAAAACTCCCAGAAAAATCTGGTGAACCCTTTGCCCCAGTTGCACCTAAAAAATATGCAAAAAATACTTGTTATAAATGTAACAAACCATGGCAAAAGGGTCATGTTTGTGACAAGAAAATTCATCTTGTTGAACAAAATGAAGACACTGATGAAGCTGAAATTGATGATTCTTCTAGTGATTGTGAAAGTAATATCTCCTATGGAAATGACTCTGTTAAAGATGTTTTAATGTTAGAACAGGATGTCCATTATTTAGATAATATATCTGAAGAATGTGTATTGGATTTATCTTCAGTGGAAAATGCTGAAATAATTAAAGATATTACTAACAATTCTGTAGCCATCTCCCCCTTGAAAGCACCTGTTATCATTAATGGTAAAAATGTTGATGTAGTTCTTGACTCTGGTGCTGGAGGAAGTGTAGTGTCTGAAAAGGCTTTAGCTTCAGTAGATAAGGATTATTTGAGTAAATTATTACCTATAACTTCTGAAAAATGGAGAGGGTATGGTTCTACCTTAATTCCTATTGGCAAATACAAAACCTCTGTATTCTTCAAATATAATGGTGGTTCTGTCAGAGCTACTTGTGAATTTGTTGTCATGCAAAATGATAATTCAAGCAATTGGTTTATTATGGGTAATGATATTTTAACTATGTTTGGTGTGAAATCGGACCCAGCAAATAATTGCTTCACCTTGGGATTGAATGGAAAAAGGAAATTCAAAAATTGCTCCTCTAGAAAACCTTCTGGGCATCTGTTAAAGTCTTGTAACTCACTAATCCAGTATAAAGTCAAAACAACAATTGAAATGGATGATTTATTAAATGAAATAAATACTGCTTCTTTTGGTGATCAGTTAACTAGTGAACAAAGGGATTCTATTATTGCCTCAATTACCTCTTTCCCTATGGCTTTTGCTCATGGTTCTCATGTCTTAGGAATTGTTCAGGAAGAAATGAAAATTACCTTATCCTGTAACTTGAGTGATATCCCTCCTAGTCTTAAGAAAAAACCATATCCTGATTCTCCAACAAAAAGAAAGGATATTGAAGATAATATTGCCACATTATTAAAAATGAATATCATTGAGAAAGTGGATGTCACCCCCAAATATTGTGTCATCTCCCCAGTCTTGATTTCTTATAAAAAAGATATGGCTAGATTATGTGGTGATTACAGAGCATGAAACACTTATACTGTTGATGATATCTATCCTTTACCCAGAATTTATTCAATTCATGCTATCTTACAGGGTGCAAAATTTATTAGTTGTCTGGATGGAAATAAAGGTTATCATCAGATTCCTGTTGAGAAAAATTCACAAAATTTTTTACTAATTGCTACCCATATGGGAATACATAAGTATGTTAGGATGCCATTTGGCCCTAAAAATGCACCTTCAGTTTTTCAAAAAGTCATGGATAATACTTTCCATCAAGAAATAATTGAGGGATGGCTTATGGTTTATATTGATGATATCATAGTTTTTTCTAAAACTTTTGATGAACATATGGCTCATTTGAATAGAGTTTTCCAAAAATGGATGAAATCAATATGACTTTGTCCTTGAAAAAGTTTAAATTTGGTTTTCAATCTTTGAAAGTCCTTGGCCATGTTGTGTCAGGCCTACAAATTTGTGTAGACCAAAACAAAGTTGCTGCAATTCAAAATGCGAAAGCACCAACTTCTGTAAGAGAAATCCAAAGTTTTTTGGGTATGTGTGGCTATTATAGACAATATATTAAAAGTTATCAGGTCATAGCCTTGCCTCTTACTAAACTGACCAGAAAAGATGTTGCCTTTCTCTGGAATAATGACTGTCAAAAAGCTTTTGATACCTTAAAAGGTTGCTTAATGACAGCCCCTATATTGGCTCTTCCAGATTTTAACAGACCATTTGTCCTGTATACAGATGCTAGCTTTGTTGGTCTGGGTGCTGCCCTTCACCAGAAACAAATTATAAATGATAAATCCTCAGAGGTTGTAATTTCTTATATTTCAAGAACCTTGAGAAATAGTGAATTTAAATATGGTGACACTCAATTAGAGTGCTTAGCAGTTGTTTGGGCTCTTTAGAAGCTTCATTACTATCTAGATGACCAAAAATTTGAATTGGTAACTGACTGTAGTGCTGTGAAGTCCCTCTTAAACCTGAAAACACCTAACAGACATATGTTCAGGTGGCAACTTGCTGTTCAAGAATACAGAGGACGGATGACAATTATCCATAGGGCTGGAAATGTTCACTCCAATGTTGATATGCTCTCCAGATTGCCTCTGCCAAATAATGACCCAAATCCTGCTTATCTACCTGAAGATGATGCTGTTCATATCCATGGTATATTTGTAGTTGATATGGAAGAAGAGTTATTGCAATTAATACTTGATTCATATGAGAAGGATTCTGATTTAAATAAATTGGTTACTATCTTAAATGATCCTAAGAATGCTTCAATTCAAGCATTAATAAAAACTCTTCCTGCAAAGTACCAAAATGCTTTAAATAAAGGAAAGTTCTCTATTGAAGATGGTTATATATATTATAGAAGAAAGCTTACTAATGTAATTGTAATTCCTTATTCTATGAATGAAACTATCCTCAAACTTTGTCATGATGAAATATTGGCTGGTCATTTTGATCTTTAAAAAACATCAATTAGAATCAAAAACACTGCTTGGTGGGCTAATATGTCTGAAGACACAAAATTATATGTTGAATCTTGTGATTCCTGCCAAAAATCTAAAAGTTTGACAGGTAAAAGAGCAGGGTTATTACAACATATTGAAGCACCTAATGCTCCCTGGCAAATCATTAATATGGATTTTGTCACTGGTCTTCCTGTTGCAGGTAAAGACAGCTTTAATTCTTGTTGGGTAATAGTAGATAGATTCACAAAAATGTGCAAATTTATTCCAACCCACAAAGATGTATCCACAAAAGAGTTAGCTTTCTTATGGTGGTCTTACATGTTTAATATTATTGGTTTTCCAGAAGCCATTATCTCTGATAGAGATCCTAAATTTACTTCTGAGTTTTGGACCTCTTTGATGGATATTTGTGGCTGTGAGTTAAAATTGTCTACAGCTCACCATCCTCAGACTGATGGTCTAGCTGAGAGAATGATTCAAACTCTGGAAGATATGATTAGAAGGTATTGTGCCTTTGGTTTAGAATATAAAGACAATGACAGATTTACTAATGATTGGGTCACTCTATTGCCTGGTCTTGAATTTGCATATAATAGTACTGTTCATTCTGTCACTGAGAAGAAGCCTTTTGAGCTTTGGTTAGGTTATGTCCCAAATACTCCTGCTCAAATTCTCAATAATAAATTACCTAAGTTGGAACTACACCCTGGTGTAAAATCTTTCATGCAAATGCAGCAGCTATGCAGAAAACATGCTCAGAGCTGTATTGATAAAGCATTTGAATATGAAAAGAAAAGATGGGATAAATCCCATAAAGAATACACATTTAACAAGGGTGATGAAGTGTTGATCTCTACTGTCCATATCAATTTAAAAATTAACAACAAATTAAAAGATCCTTTTGTAGGACCATTTGTTGTTAAAAGAATGGTTGGTGATAATGCAGTGGAAGTTGTATTGTATTCTCCATATGATAGGAAACATCCTGTTTTTCCCATTTCCTTGATTAAGACTTATACTTCCAACAGTGACTTATTTCCCAAAAGAAGGGGAAGACCTAAGAAAAACCCTCAGGAAGTCACAGAAACAGCAGAAATTGATAAAATTCTCAATGATAGAATTATCACTTCTGAAAGAGGTACTGAATATTTATTGAGATATAAGAACAAATCATCTGAACATGATGCATGGATACCTGGCAAGGAGATTTCAAATCTTCCTACTCTGTTGAAAAAGTACAAAAAGAAAAAATCTTAGCATTTTTTTTTATTGTTTTTTTAGAGTAAGGGAGTGTCAGCCAGGCTATACCAGGAGCCCAGTAAATGATATTTTAACTTATTGGATCTGAAAGAGGGCATAAATAATTGCATTTGATGTATATAAATTAATATTTTATTGCATAATAAATTTATATAAGTATCTTATTAAATATAAGTGTTATATTAATTTTTTTGTTATATAAATTATTTATACATTTAAATTAAGCATAATATATTTTATATTCTACAAATAATGGCGCATTTTTATGTATTTAATAATTATAAATTTATAATTAATTAATTACTAACATATATTATAATTATATATGTAAAATTGACTTATAATTTAATTACATTAATTATTTAAATTTATATATTAAATAACACTTCATATGTTATTAAACAATTGAATTGGGCGCTTCTTTTGACCCTTAATTGTGTCAGGAAAAAATTAAATAAATTATAGTACTTATTTTATAAAATAGTATTATAAATTCTCAATTTGAATTAATTAATTGTTTCATTTAAATTAGTTATTTAATTACATAATGAAAATAATTAAATCATTTTAATTTACACTGAATTAAATTGATTACATACCTTGTTACATAAAAACATGTTATTTGTTTCACTTAAAAATGCTGAAAACATATTTTAATACTTGTTTTGAATTGTTTTTCCCATAGTTCTTATGTCACAGGGTTGTTTAGTTACTCATTATTTTATATTAACTGATTTGGGAATTTGGGATGGGAAATTTATTTTCTTAATTGGGATTCTTATTATTTTCATATATTTGTCTCTCAATTACTATGTTACAAATATCTTCTTTAATCTTCTTATTTTTCTTCATTACTATTTTGTATATAGTCAGTTGTAGCACTTCAGAGGACCCATTGCCTATAAAAAGGCCTTGGATAATCCCCTGTAGCATCATCACTTATTATACACTCAACAACTTGAATATATTTTTATATTACATTTATATTATTTTTTATTAGTATCAAAATTCTAATTTAAATTCTATATAACTATTCAAAGGTTGCCTTAAGTCTGATAGTAGTTTTAAGTGTGATCCGCGCAGAACCCTTACAGCAAATAGTATTGTTATTAAATAAATCCTCATTGTTGTGTCATCTCTCAAGTAAACTGGTCATTGTCTCACTTTAAATAAATTAAATCTTTATATCTTTTATTCCCTATAAACCTTTATTTCCTTTTACCCTTTCCTCCTCTGTTCCTGTTCCCTTTTTCTTATCTTATTCTAGACGACTGATCAACAACTGGGAGCCTTTCCAAATGACAACGACAATACCGATACTTGCGACAAACGACATAACGCACGGACCACCCAGCAAGAAAGAAACTTTTGCCGTGACCGTGTTTCGAACTTGGGTTTGATCTATTAGGTTTATATTAAATTAATTCATATATTATTTTGAAGTGATTTTCCGATCACTATAGTAAGTTAACCTTTGAACCACTCACTCATATTACTATATTTTTACTGCAATAACAGTGATTGTGGCTTAATTGCTGATTCACTGAGTGTAAGTGTTCATTTATTATATATATATTTTTTCCTAGTTGACCATTATAGAGTGTTAAATTCCTCCTAGTCCTAGAAGAATTAACATTATTATTAATAAAAATTGAATTATTAATTTAATTTTTTTTTATTATTAATTTTTGTTTAATTTTGGTTGACTTAGATAGCACTTTGTGCTTAGTCCCATATATTGCCATATTTAATATTGGTAATTTAATTAATTGGTTGACAACAACTTAATTGTTTATTCCCAATTTTTCTTTGCAGTCCATTTTATTAATTATTTTTTATAAATATTACTTGATATTAAAAAAATTTCTTTATATAATTTAATTAATAAAAAGTTTTTTTAATTAGGAGCAAATTATTGACTGATTTTTATTAATTTTTTTTAAGAATTAATTAATCTTCCCACTATTATGTCCAACAATTTGGCTGAGAAAATGGATAACATGCAAGTGGATAAAATTGAAATTGATTATGATGCTGATACTGTGAGTTCTTCTAAAGTTGAACATAAAAAATCTTATGCTAACAAAAATAATTCACATAATTCAGGATGTGGAAATGACAGGAGAAATAAACAAATCAAACCCTCTTCCCCCAGCACAACAGAAGGAAGTAAAACCTCCAGTACCTCAAGAAGGTCTTCCAAAAGGATTCAAAATAAAAAAGCTTCCTCTGCCCCAACAAATCAGCAATCTGTCCAGTCATATCAAAGAACTGAGGACAGAAAACATGAAATACAAGGCAAAAGTAGACACCTTGTGGGATCAAGTTCAGGAACTCAGGAACCAAAATCAGGCTCAGGCCCCTCCTCAGTTGCCTCCCAATCAGCCTCAGTTTCAGGCTCAACCTTCACACCCCCCCAGCTCCTCCATCCAAAATCAAAGTACTATGGAAGTAGAGAAATGGAAATGGGATTATCTAATAAGTCACTACCAGCAGAATGTGCAACATCCTCCTCATCATCAGCCTGGCCCATCCAGAACACCCAATTTCCATCCTCCTCCTCATCCTTACCAACCAAGCAGGAGAAAGAAGGCCCAAGCACAATCCCAAACTCAGTCTCAGGGGAATTTTCCTCCTCTGCCATGGTAAGTAATTTTGTTGATAGTCACTTGGGAATGTTTTCTAATAAGACTTCTTCTGCAGGTAATATTATTGAGAATGGTGAAAGAACAGTTAAACCTGTTAAAAGACTGCTTCCTGTAACTAGTAGCCCTATTAATGTAATTAGCAAATTGTCATTTGATGAACCTCTACATTTGACTTCTACTTCTTTAATTAATCCTTCTCTTGCAATTAAGAATGATTCTGTTTCCCCTGAAGTCTATGACTTAATTGAGAAAACCTTTGAAGAAATATTAAAAGATACCCTTGATTTTAATGTTGTGAAAGACAAACATTTGAGAGAAGTGTTAATCCATGAAAATGATAGATTAAATAATTTGCACTTGCAATTTAAAGTAAGTTCTTCTGTACAGGATACAGCTTATTTTAAAATTAAAGAAACCTTGAATATTCTTCTTAGCCAACAAAAACAAATAAGGAGTGACCATAGAGCTATCTCAGATAGAAATATCAATCTACATAAGACCTTGAGTGAATTGAAACCTCTGATTGAAGAAAATTATTCATTAAAAAGTGAAATAAAATCTCTACAAAATGAGTTTAAAAGGCTAAAGAATGATTTCCATGCACTAAGTGCCAAACACACAGTATCTGAGGACAGAAATGTTCTATCTCTTGCAAAACTAAATGACCAGATGTCTGAAATTCCAAGGATAAGAAACTATGTGTCTGACCTGCAGGAAAAATTTTCAACCTTAACCATCAATAATTATGGTATAAATGAGAATGCTGCCCATAAGCTGCATAGAAATAAAGAAAAAGAACCTGAACAGAGTTCCTCTTTTTTTCCTCATATTTCAGCCATTAAAAAACTGACAATGAGTCTGTAAAATCTTTTGCTACTAGCAAAAAATCTTGTGATGGTCATGTACCAGCTGTTTCTGTAAATAATGAAATTTCTGAACACCTGGCTAAACTTCAGGAATTATTAATGATGAATAATTCAAACCAAAAAGTGGACCATCCCAGTAGTCAGAAAAATTGGCCTAAGTTAGACCAATATCCTACCTTTGATGGTGATTCTTCTTCTGATTGGCAACACTTTATCCAAAGAATTGATAATTTAAAGAGTTCTTATAAACTACCTGATGAGGAAATTGTTTCTAAGCTAATTTCTTTATTTTCCAATGTAGCCTTGATGTGGTATGAATCTGTCCTTTTGGATAACAATCATTATACATGGAATGATTGAAAATCCTTGATTGAGAATCAGTTTGGTGGTTCAAAATTCAGGTTAGCTCAGCAAATACTGTATGAGAATACTAGATATGTATCCTCCTCTGTTGAAAAGCCCATTGTTTTTCTTATGAAAGTAACAAAAATCCTAAGAGCAATTGATCCAAAGATGGATTATGATATTTGGAGAGATAAAATCTTGTATAAATTACCAAATTCTCTTAGAGACTTGATTGTGGCTAGAACTGAGCATGTAAAGGAAAATTCTTCATTCATTAATATCTGTAATGAGGTACTACTCAAACATAGATATGAACCAAAAAATTACCTTGGTAAATCTTATAATGATCAGAATAAACCTTCTACAAAACTCCCAGAAAAATCTGGTGAACCCTTTGCCCCAGTTGCACCTAAAAAATATGCAAAAAATACTTGTTATAAATGTAACAAACCATGGCAAAAGGGTCATGTTTGTGACAAGAAAATTCATCTTGTTGAACAAAATGAAGACACTGATGAAGCTGAAATTGATGATTCTTCTAGTGATTGTGAAAGTAATATCTCCTATGGAAATGACTCTGTTAAAGATGTTTTAATGTTAGAACAGGATGTCCATTATTTAGATAATATATCTGAAGAATGTGTATTGGATTTATCTTCAGTGGAAAATGCTGAAATAATTAAAGATATTACTAACAATTCTGTAGCCATCTCCCCCTTGAAAGCACCTGTTATCATTAATGGTAAAAATGTTGATGTAGTTCTTGACTCTGGTGCTGGAGGAAGTGTAGTGTCTGAAAAGGCTTTAGCTTCAGTAGATAAGGATTATTTGAGTAAATTATTACCTATAACTTCTGAAAAATGGAGAGGGTATGGTTCTACCTTAATTCCTATTGGCAAATACAAAACCTCTGTATTCTTCAAATATAATGGTGGTTCTGTCAGAGCTACTTGTGAATTTGTTGTCATGCAAAATGATAATTCAAGCAATTGGTTTATTATGGGTAATGATATTTTAACTATGTTTGGTGTGAAATCGGACCCAGCAAATAATTGCTTCACCTTGGGATTGAATGGAAAAAGGAAATTCAAAAATTGCTCCTCTAGAAAACCTTCTGGGCATCTGTTAAAGTCTTGTAACTCACTAATCCAGTATAAAGTCAAAACAACAATTGAAATGGATGATTTATTAAATGAAATAAATACTGCTTCTTTTGGTGATCAGTTAACTAGTGAACAAAGGGATTCTATTATTGCCTCAATTACCTCTTTCCCTATGGCTTTTGCTCATGGTTCTCATGTCTTAGGAATTGTTCAGGAAGAAATGAAAATTACCTTATCCTGTAACTTGAGTGATATCCCTCCTAGTCTTAAGAAAAAACCATATCCTGATTCTCCAACAAAAAGAAAGGATATTGAAGATAATATTGCCACATTATTAAAAATGAATATCATTGAGAAAGTGGATGTCACCCCCAAATATTGTGTCATCTCCCCAGTCTTGATTTCTTATAAAAAAGATATGGCTAGATTATGTGGTGATTACAGAGCATGAAACACTTATACTGTTGATGATATCTATCCTTTACCCAGAATTTATTCAATTCATGCTATCTTACAGGGTGCAAAATTTATTAGTTGTCTGGATGGAAATAAAGGTTATCATCAGATTCCTGTTGAGAAAAATTCACAAAATTTTTTACTAATTGCTACCCATATGGGAATACATAAGTATGTTAGGATGCCATTTGGCCCTAAAAATGCACCTTCAGTTTTTCAAAAAGTCATGGATAATACTTTCCATCAAGAAATAATTGAGGGATGGCTTATGGTTTATATTGATGATATCATAGTTTTTTCTAAAACTTTTGATGAACATATGGCTCATTTGAATAGAGTTTTCCAAAAAATGGATGAAATCAATATGACTTTGTCCTTGAAAAAGTTTAAATTTGGTTTTCAATCTTTGAAAGTCCTTGGCCATGTTGTGTCAGGCCTACAAATTTGTGTAGACCAAAACAAAGTTGCTGCAATTCAAAATGCGAAAGCACCAACTTCTGTAAGAGAAATCCAAAGTTTTTTGGGTATGTGTGGCTATTATAGACAATATATTAAAAGTTATCAGGTCATAGCCTTGCCTCTTACTAAACTGACCAGAAAAGATGTTGCCTTTCTCTGGAATAATGACTGTCAAAAAGCTTTTGATACCTTAAAAGGTTGCTTAATGACAGCCCCTATATTGGCTCTTCCAGATTTTAACAGACCATTTGTCCTGTATACAGATGCTAGCTTTGTTGGTCTGGGTGCTGCCCTTCACCAGAAACAAATTATAAATGATAAATCCTCAGAGGTTGTAATTTCTTATATTTCAAGAACCTTGAGAAATAGTGAATTTAAATATGGTGACACTCAATTAGAGTGCTTAGCAGTTGTTTGGGCTCTTTAGAAGCTTCATTACTATCTAGATGACCAAAAATTTGAATTGGTAACTGACTGTAGTGCTGTGAAGTCCCTCTTAAACCTGAAAACACCTAACAGACATATGTTCAGGTGGCAACTTGCTGTTCAAGAATACAGAGGACGGATGACAATTATCCATAGGGCTGGAAATGTTCACTCCAATGTTGATATGCTCTCCAGATTGCCTCTGCCAAATAATGACCCAAATCCTGCTTATCTACCTGAAGATGATGCTGTTCATATCCATGGTATATTTGTAGTTGATATGGAAGAAGAGTTATTGCAATTAATACTTGATTCATATGAGAAGGATTCTGATTTAAATAAATTGGTTACTATCTTAAATGATCCTAAGAATGCTTCAATTCAAGCATTAATAAAAACTCTTCCTGCAAAGTACCAAAATGCTTTAAATAAAGGAAAGTTCTCTATTGAAGATGGTTATATATATTATAGAAGAAAGCTTACTAATGTAATTGTAATTCCTTATTCTATGAATGAAACTATCCTCAAACTTTGTCATGATGAAATATTGGCTGGTCATTTTGATCTTTAAAAAACATCAATTAGAATCAAAAACACTGCTTGGTGGGCTAATATGTCTGAAGACACAAAATTATATGTTGAATCTTGTGATTCCTGCCAAAAATCTAAAAGTTTGACAGGTAAAAGAGCAGGGTTATTACAACATATTGAAGCACCTAATGCTCCCTGGCAAATCATTAATATGGATTTTGTCACTGGTCTTCCTGTTGCAGGTAAAGACAGCTTTAATTCTTGTTGGGTAATAGTAGATAGATTCACAAAAATGTGCAAATTTATTCCAACCCACAAAGATGTATCCACAAAAGAGTTAGCTTTCTTATGGTGGTCTTACATGTTTAATATTATTGGTTTTCCAGAAGCCATTATCTCTGATAGAGATCCTAAATTTACTTCTGAGTTTTGGACCTCTTTGATGGATATTTGTGGCTGTGAGTTAAAATTGTCTACAGCTCACCATCCTCAGACTGATGGTCTAGCTGAGAGAATGATTCAAACTCTGGAAGATATGATTAGAAGGTATTGTGCCTTTGGTTTAGAATATAAAGACAATGACAGATTTACTAATGATTGGGTCACTCTATTGCCTGGTCTTGAATTTGCATATAATAGTACTGTTCATTCTGTCACTGAGAAGAAGCCTTTTGAGCTTTGGTTAGGTTATGTCCCAAATACTCCTGCTCAAATTCTCAATAATAAATTACCTAAGTTGGAACTACACCCTGGTGTAAAATCTTTCATGCAAATGCAGCAGCTATGCAGAAAACATGCTCAGAGCTGTATTGATAAAGCATTTGAATATGAAAAGAAAAGATGGGATAAATCCCATAAAGAATACACATTTAACAAGGGTGATGAAGTGTTGATCTCTACTGTCCATATCAATTTAAAAATTAACAACAAATTAAAAGATCCTTTTGTAGGACCATTTGTTGTTAAAAGAATGGTTGGTGATAATGCAGTGGAAGTTGTATTGTATTCTCCATATGATAGGAAACATCCTGTTTTTCCCATTTCCTTGATTAAGACTTATACTTCCAACAGTGACTTATTTCCCAAAAGAAGGGGAAGACCTAAGAAAAACCCTCAGGAAGTCACAGAAACAGCAGAAATTGATAAAATTCTCAATGATAGAATTATCACTTCTGAAAGAGGTACTGAATATTTATTGAGATATAAGAACAAATCATCTGAACATGATGCATGGATACCTGGCAAGGAGATTTCAAATCTTCCTACTCTGTTGAAAAAGTACAAAAAGAAAAAATCTTAGCATTTTTTTTTATTGTTTTTTTAGAGTAAGGGAGTGTCAGCCAGGCTATACCAGGAGCCCAGTAAATGATATTTTAACTTATTGGATCTGAAAGAGGGCATAAATAATTGCATTTGATGTATATAAATTAATATTTTATTGCATAATAAATTTATATAAGTATCTTATTAAATATAAGTGTTATATTAATTTTTTTGTTATATAAATTATTTATACATTTAAATTAAGCATAATATATTTTATATTCTACAAATAATGGCGCATTTTTATGTATTTAATAATTATAAATTTATAATTAATTAATTACTAACATATATTATAATTATATATGTAAAATTGACTTATAATTTAATTACATTAATTATTTAAATTTATATATTAAATAACACTTCATATGTTATTAAACAATTGAATTGGGCGCTTCTTTTGACCCTTAATTGTGTCAGGAAAAAATTAAATAAATTATAGTACTTATTTTATAAAATAGTATTATAAATTCTCAATTTGAATTAATTAATTGTTTCATTTAAATTAGTTATTTAATTACATAATGAAAATAATTAAATCATTTTAATTTACACTGAATTAAATTGATTACATACCTTGTTACATAAAAACATGTTATTTGTTTCACTTAAAAATGCTGAAAACATATTTTAATACTTGTTTTGAATTGTTTTTCCCATAGTTCTTATGTCACAGGGTTGTTTAGTTACTCATTATTTTATATTAACTGATTTGGGAATTTGGGATGGGAAATTTATTTTCTTAATTGGGATTCTTATTATTTTCATATATTTTTCTCTCAATTACTATGTTACAAATATCTTCTTTAATCTTCTTGCTTTTCTTCATTACTATTTTGTATATAGTCAGTTGTAGCACTTCAGAGGACCCATTGCCTATAAAAAGGCCTTGGATAATCCCCTGTAGAATCATCACTTATTATACACTCAACAACTTGAATATATTTTTATATTACGTTTATATTATTTTTTATTAGTATCAAAATTCTAATTTAAATTCTATATAACTATTCAAAGGTTGCCTTAAGTCTGATAGTAGTTTTAAGTGTGATCCGTGCAGAACCCTTACAGCAAATAATATTTTTATTAAATAAATCCTCATTGTTGTGTCATCTCTCAAGTAAACTGGTCATTGTCTCACTTTAAATAAATTAAATCTTTATTTCTTTTATTCCCTATAAACCTTTATTTCCTTTTACCCTTTCCTCCTCTGTTCCTTTTCCCTTTTTCTTATCTTCTTCTAGAAAATTGATCGACAATTGTTAAAATTCCCTTTTAAAAGTTTAAATATCATTCATAGCTCATTCTGTATATTTTTATTTCCATTTTACATTTTACTTTTACTTTTTCTTTCTTTCTCACTACATGACATATATTAATTTCTATGAGTTCCAGTATTTTACTATAAATTTGGTTATAAAAAGGGGAATATTTTGGTGGGATAACAAAAAATCTTTTTTACAAAATATAATTTTTTCATCATCTTTTAAACAAAAGAGTTACTTTCAATTTTTATTACTCTAAAAGTTAGCTATCTGAACTCCTTTGAAGTAATAACTATTACATAAACTTAAAACATTCACTAATATTGTGTGTCACCTAATTACTATTATTTTATATCATTATCTATTTTATTTCATCCACCAAATCATTGCTATCAAGGGTAAATAAAACCTACACACTTCTAGAAAAACCCCTTAAAATCATAATATTATGGGGGCTAGTGGAAGGTAGAGTAAAAGAGTATTTGGTTGAGTGAATAGAGAAGAAAAAAAGGGAGGTTATTTTTGATGTGGTAAAATTGGACGGAAGATATAATGATAGGGCGGAAGTCAAGAATATATATGTATATATATACCTATAAAAGTTTATGATGTGGTGGAAATTAAAACTGAAAGGGGATATGATGTGAAAAAACAGGGTAAAAAATAAATAAATAAGTAAAAATGAGAAGGTCTAGAAAAGAATAAAGTGAAAAAAGTTTAAGTACAATGTGAAGAGGAAAAAAGTGATATAATGTAACAATAGGAGCTAATTAAAAATAAGAGGTGAGTTTGAAAATTAGAGGATGAAGAAGATGTTGAGTTGAGTATGTGAGTTAATTTGTGAGTCTATAAAATTGAATGTGAAGATGTAAAAAAAAAGTGAATTGGAGTGATGGGATTAATTTTTTTAAATTGATATTTAACTTGTAGCACTGATCATGGTGATTAGAACTATTATTAAAAAACTTTTTTATTTATCTTTTAGCACTGAACATGGTGATTAAAACTATGAAAGAAGAACTCTAAATGAAATTCTTTTTCTTTTAGATTTTTAAATTTTACAGTTTTTTAATTTTTTTTCTTATTTTTTTTTTTAATATGAGTGTGTCTTTATTATTCTATCAAATTGAAATAGTCCTATACTCTTTCAAATGGAATCCTTTTTTTTGTGGCCTGCAACTAGCATTTTTTTTCAAAAAAAAAATAGGAAACTCTTAATGCAATCAAAACTTTCCCATCATGTTCCTTAACCTAAAAAGCCATTTTATATTCTAATTAGTTCAAAAAAAACAAAGCATATAAAAAATAGTGGTCAAGAAACAGAGAAAAATAATGGCACCTGTTAGCAGGTGCCTATCCCTGACTAAACTATGGTAGCTCATTTGGGGAAGACACCTGCTATTGATGCCAAAGTTTTTTTAATTCATGAAGGTAAGGTAGATTTTCTTGTGGGCCAAAAGATTTTGATACTTTTTTAATTACAGATTGGACATATAATCAAGTATTTATGAAAATATTTATAACATTAAGGGTTGAAATTATTTTCTTAACTTTCTCTGACAATTAAATGAGTATGCATTCTGAATGTCCATTTAGAAAATAGCTTTAATAACTTTTTTTTACAGACTTCAAGTTGATGTCAAGAAGAGTTCAATTTGTGCACATGACATGTCTAATACTTTTTTTATATATAGTTTCAGTTAGCCATTTTAAAAAAAAATTATAGTGAGTTTTTTCAATCTTAGTAAACTCCTTGATAAGACAAAAGGAAGGGAATAGTCTCAAACAAGTTCATTCCCAAATTTATGTCAGAAACATGACCTGAGCTCCAAAAACAGAAAAATAAAACATCTCTAGACACTTAGTTAATAAAATCTTCTTATTGGAACATGAAAAGCTGAAAGTTGAAAGAGAGAGGGAGTGACATTAACCCCAAAGGTAACGTTGTGTCATATTTGAATTAGGGGGGGTCAGTTCTGGAAAATATGCACTTATCTAAGTGCAGGTTTCTTAAAAACACTATCCCCAACACTGGTGGATTTCAAAAGTGAAATAAGTCACTTATTTCACTTAAATTCACACTTTCTCAACAAAAAGTGCTTGTTTCACCATACAGCACATTTCATTGATTTTTCAGCATCATCCCATTCATATGCAACTTTCTGCAGCATAACACTCCACAACTTAAAGTATTTTAGAGTGGGTAAAACTATGTATATGCCACTTAAATTTTTAATAATATTTTTATCTCATTTCTCTGGTAAGTGGTTTTGTTTTTCATCTTCAAGGTAAAATTAAATTTTTTTTTCTCCCTCTGTTCTCTCTTTTTCTTTATCTCTCCATCTTACTCTTTATCCCTCCTTGGCCTTGCCATTTCCCCCCCCCTTCCCCCCTATCCCCCCTTGCTCTTAGAACTGGCTGGCATTTTTTTGTCCCCCCACCTCTGCCTCAATTGATGAAACTTAACCTTCAAAAGATGAATACATATAATTCAAAAAGAAAAATTAAAATAACTAAGTTTAACCTAAATCTTCACTTTGTGAAGCCCAAACTAATTACAAAATTCTTTCAGTAGAGTTATAATAGATATTTGTGATGTGAATTTTCTTGTCTTTTATCTCATCAAACAATGAAATTTAGATGAGTCAAAAAAAAACTTGTTTTTAGCATTTGCTAAAGGCACCTCAACAGAATAAATTCCTTCTCTCATGTGCTGCAGAGTCAAAAATAAGAAGAAAAAAAATTGAATGAATTAATGAATGAAAAAACAAGGCAAGAAACCAAGTCTTCCAACATTAGAAAAATACATCTTTAAGAATGGAACTCCTAGTCCTGAAAATGCCCACCACCACCCACCAGCCTTCCATATAAAAAACAGCCTGTCAGGTTCACTAGCAGCTTGGCTATTTAAGAACCTGAAACCCACACCCTCCTCTCTAAAAATTGAACAAAAATGAAATGACCGGACCAATTCAGCCAAACTCACTTTTCTATTACCTACCTTGTCACGCCCACTTCCAAATTCCAAAAATATACTTTACAGAAATGTATTAGAATTATTTTTTTATTTTTTATTTTTTTGCAGAATTTTATAAATATATTCCTTAGCTTCAATTTAAATAATAATTACTCTTATTAGTTCTTTGTGGCAAATTTTAAGGTCATTTATTTTAATTTATGTAAGTTTTTTTCATTTTTGATTAATTTTTTTGAGGTTTTTTTGACTAGTAAAAAATTTTTTCTGAAAAAAAATGTCTTTTTCTTCTGATTCAACCCTTACATCTCTATCTTCATCTTTATCATCTTTTGGAATTCTTCTCACAATAATCACCAAACAATGAAAGCACCTCCAGGTTTGCAATCTTTTCAAGAATTCACACATTTTGGGTGCTCATTTCAGATTGGTCAAAAGATAATCAAATAAATCAACAAGGTAAAAAAGGAATGTAAAAGTAATAAATTTTAATAAAAATTTAGTTAGATCAAAAAAGTATGGACATTTGTAAAGTCATCAAACATTTATTATTCTTTCATAAATTTTCAATAAAAAAATCTGATATTTAAATTTACTAAACTAAAGTAGTAAGCCAATCACCTTGTGTTTTATAAATGGTAATCATGACAACATTAATTTGTTTCATGGGGTTCCTCTAGCATATACCTGTGGTAAGTCCCAAACTTAGTTTCTAGACTTGATCTGCACTTTGGCTCAAGGTATTGTAATTACTAGAAAACTAGTAAATTTGACTTATCTTATTTATTTATTTATTAATTTATGTAATTATATTAAATTTTGGTGACTTGCACCCCTTACTTCAATAAAATGCAGGGGGGGGGGGTATTGCCAAATTTTCAAATCTGACATGCAAACTTGATGACTTGGAAAAATTTTGGTGACACCCATCCCTTACCTCAATAAAATGCAAGGAAGGGTATTTCCAAAATTTCACAAAAGATATAGATTTTTGTTGACATAGCTCATTTAGAAATGAAAATTTTAAAGGTGTCAGTATTGTGGAGGAGACTAGAAAATAAAGAATGAGATGTTTAGAAAAGAATTAATTCAAAAAGAAGAAGTAAACATAAATCAATGAATTGGGGCTCTGAGGACTCAGATCTTCTCTGAAATAATTGTTCTGCTTGATAGCTGGGATCATCTTCAGGTGAACTATCATTAGAGGCTTCAGGGGATTGATGTCCTTGAAGTACAGGTGTGTCTGGAGGATTGTTGGATGTTTGAGATCCAGAGGATATATCCTTAGTAGTATTGTGTAGAAGCTAAGAGTTGAAATAAACTCAGGAACCAAAAAGAATATCCATATCCTCATAGAAAGGACACATGAAATTGAGCTTTTCTGAAAGAGTAGTAATTCCATTCTCCGAATCATCATCATCAATACCAAAGCCAGTGGAAGTGGAAGCAGAATGAGCCTTTTTATATTTTGATGGATAACTATTAAACCTCTCCTTCATTTGCTAGGATTGATGTCAACTCTTCCTTTTGTTTTCTTTTTTACTTCTTTTGCCATCAACAAGAAGCCATTGACCTTTGATGAAGGTGGAAATCTGATTTGGGTGGACTTCTCAAATCCAAAACATGCATCATAACTTGATTCAATTTTGAGGAAGTTGATGATGATGAGATAATCTTCCTTTTTTAGCTGTCCAGACTTTGATTTCTCAGGTGAGGGGCTTGCATTATGGGAAGACCTTTGTGATGAAGAATTTTTTTGAGTTGGCTTTTAAGTGTTGGATTTTCTGAGAGGCAAAAAGAAACTGGTATATTACAATAAAAGAGATTAAGAGGTTGAAAACATAAAAAAAAGGAAAAAAACATTCCTGGGTAAAATGTTGCAATAAAATGTTTCAAATCTCAGTGAGGGGTGTTTGCCAAGGATTGATGAGGTGATGGAGGTTAGTGTCTCACATGCAACAGGGATAATGTGGCCAACATGTTGTGAAAAAAATATCAGGAAAAAATTGCTGATTTGAGGTCATAACTGACACCCATTTTTGAAATAATTGACTTTTTTGCAAAAATTAAGTGCTGATTTGGTTTGAAATCTGCACTTAAGTTAAGTGCGGATTTGCCAGAACTGACACCCCCTAACATGTGTTGCAATGATTTGTGTGAAAAATGTTATAAAGCTGTAACCTGTAGTAAACCAGGTTAGTCTTGTCAGTCTAATATCTGGAGTAGATAGAGACCAACTGGCCACAGCATCTAATCTATATACATGTGGGCATCATTTTCCATAACCTATTTGTCCCTATCATCAATCCCTATGTCCTAACAAATGTGACATGGGATCCTGCAACATAACACTTTTTATTATGGTCACATGGGAAAAGCTTGCGGAATTTTTAGCAAAAAAAATCAAAGTTTCTCTCATATAAACAAATGATTTACTTATTCAAAAGGGCTGGGGATAGATCAGGGGCAATCCCTTTTCAAATATACAACACTAAGAAAAAAAATTTGGCACCTGCTAACAGGTGCCTCTGTAATGTGGTGTCAGCCTGTAGAAATCGGGAAAGAACTGGAGAACAGGGGACACCACAACTACAGACTATATACATTCACACACATAACTAAGTACATAGTCCTAGTGACTTAACATCCCACACAGTTAGTTATGAAAAATATTTCTGATATCCCCCCCCTGCAAACATAACCAACTCCAATATGAAAAAAGAAATAAAATGAAATGAGAAAAATAAGAGAAAAAAAAGAAAAGAAATATAACCCCATCACCACACACATACATCTTTCCTTCTAAGCACTGTCAGAGATGGGTCCAGTGATTTTGTGAGTATATCTGCACAGATTTGAGCAGTGGGAAACCATTCCAATGTTGCTTTTTTCAGAAAGAGTTGTTCATTCACAATATAGAAACACCTATCCATATGCTGTGTCCTCTTGTTTCCAAGATTATCTTTTGCATTTGCTATTGCTCCTTTGTTGTCACAGATGATCTTGATTGGGGTAATATCAGGAAATATATCTTTGAGAAGGTTTGATATCAAAATGGTGTCTTTCATACTACCACCAAGTGCCACATATTCAGCAGTGCATGATGGATCACTTACTGTCAACTGGCACCTTGATGTCTACACAATTGGGCAAGAGTTAAGGGGCAGAAGGTGTCCACTTTAAGCTCTTGAGAATTTTGATGTTATTCTAAGTGGAATCAGAAAAAGATAAGAGTTCAAGTGGTGAGTTTCAGTCAGGATGAAGGTGAAGACAGAGGGTGGCAGTGTGTTGAACATATCTGAGTAGGTGATTGAGAGAAATCAAGTGGGTGGCATTAGGTTTGGAGGAGAAGCATGCTGAAAAATTGACAGGGATAGACAGATCTGGCCTAGTTTCTACTGACACATAACTGAGAGAACCTAGAATAGAGAGATATTTAGTTGTATCATTAGCTACCTCTTAATCCTTGGCTGTGGTAATTTCTAGATTGTTTGGTAGGGGTGATCTTGTGGTCAATCCAGAGGGGTTATGAGTCTGCAGAATCTTGTCAATGAGCTGAAAATTGTGCAGATCAAAATCTTCTGGAACTTCTTTGATTGAAACACCTACAATACTATCCACATTATCATTCCACTTTAACTTCAGACTACCATCCAAAACATCCTCCAATTCCTTCACTACCTCCTCACTACTTCCAGTCACTATACCATCATCAACATGAATCCATATCACACCCAAACATCCCTTCTTCCTAAGAACATAGAAACTCTTATCATATTGACTTGCCTTCTACCCCAGAGCATCCAATTTTCTGGCTATATGAAGCCACTAGCATCTTGCTTCTTGCTTTGTACCATAGAGGGCTTTCTTTTAAAGTAGTGCATTCCCAATGGCATGTAGCTGGTAACCTTCAGGAGGGAATACCCAAATTACTTCATCAATTGGACTGTGAAGATAAGCAGCTGTAACATCAAAATATTTTACAGGCCATTTGTGATAAGCTTCTGAAGTGAGAAGCATGCGTTGTGAAGCAAAATTAGTAGTTGGGGAAAAGGTGTTAGTAAAATATATACCATACTGTTGTAAAAAACTTTTTGATACATATCATGATTTGTAGGTTGGAGTTTTGGAAGAAGAATTTTTTATTGTGAAGACCCATTTTGTATTGGTGAGCTTGGTTGCAGGAGGAAGCTTTTCTTCATAGCACACATCCATGTCTTTCTTTTTCAACAGTTCCCTTTTGCATGCTTGATCCTACTTACAGCTGTCAGGTGAGAGCATAGCTTGCAAATTGGTTCTGGGGATAATGGATGATTGGGACAAACCTTTTTTCACAGTTTCATGTATGGCTTTTTCTTGATGAAGAAGAGTTTTTTCATCCTTGAAATCACCTAGTTTCATATTGTTGAGTATATGATCAAGAGAACCTTTGGATGGTGGTGATTGATAAGCAGCTTTGTGAGCAGGGAGTCAGTCACCAGGGAAAACAGCCATAGCAGATTCAAAAAAGGAGTTTGACTCTGGGTTACAAAAAATACAACCTGCATTATTTAAAGAATAACCTACAACCTTACAAACAAAAGCACGTTGGTCCAGTTTGTGTCTAGTTTCTTTATGGATGTGGAAAAAATCTGATTCATCAAATATTCTGAGGTTTGAGTACGTTGGGTCACAGTTGTACATGAGCTTCAGGGGAGTTTTGTCACCAGTCTTGACATTGATTGCTGGTTGTAAAGATGAGCTGCCCATTTTTAAGACAGGCCCCAGAAGCATTCAGGTAGCTCACTTTCTAGTAAGATTTTCCTGGCAATGTCACCAACTTTTCTGTTTAAACCTTCAGCTGATCTATTTTGTTCATGGTGGTGAGGACAAGTAATTTCATGAGTAGCACCAATATCATCCAGGATCTTAGCCATCTATTTACTGTGCATTTCCCCTTCATCAGTTCTTAATGCTTGCAATTTCTTACCAGTAACATTTTCCAGATTTTTATAAAAGGTAACAAAAGCAGTTGTGGCCTCAGATTTGGCATTAAGCAGAAATACCTCATCATAAGAAGTTGAACTTTCCCTGAACATTGCAGCCCATCTTGCACCATAAAAAGTAGGATCCATAGGACCAACCATGTCTCCAACAATAAGGCTCATAATAGATTCAGGTCTTGATTCATGTGTAGCTGATGCTTTCCTGGTACTTTTAGCTATCAAGAATTTTGTCACAGTCAATCTTACCTGGTGGCATAGAGAGGGGCAAGCCAGTACCCATTCCAGTTCTGATGATATTTCTAATTGTGTTTTCACTGGTGTGGCCAAGACTTCCATGCCAGTCCATGAGGGAGCCTTTTGCAGCAGGGGGTTGGTTGATGTTTTCATTCTTTTTAACAGTATCACCACACAATATGGGGGGCAGACTGGCTAGCAAGTCTGCAACCTTGGACCCAAACTCACCACAGATTGAACACACATTGAGCTATTGATAAAGGAACCATACAATCAGGGATGAACACCACTAAGCAGAACAGTTTTAGGTGGGTGTTCAAGTAGATTTCAGAATGGGTTCAGTATGAGTTCAGTCTGAGTTCCATCTGAGTTCTATCTGAGTTCAGGTTGAGGACTTGCTAGCAAGTCTACCCCTTATATTGCATAGTGTATGTAGGAGGGAAGGATTCAAGGAATAGTGGTAAGAGGAAACATTAATTTGATTGCAGTCACTAAACCTAATTACATCTAAGATCCAGTGTCTCCTTGTACTTTCCAACTGTTCTGTCATAATCAGATCATCTTTAAAATAAATCCCTAAGTTCTTGTCTTCAGAACATAAACCAAAACAAAAACCACTGTCCGCCAAATCAAAAAGAGAAGTAAGAGTAGTTCTAACATCAGGACAGTAAAAAACATTGGTAATAGTAACAACTTTTCCATCTCCTTTTATTTTTATGTCCCCTATACCAGTAATAAATGAGGAAGGACAGTTAGTTGCTACTTTGATTGGGATTTGCTTTTTAAGAGGTCTGAAATTGCTGAGAAGGCTCATATTGCCAGTGATGTGGTGGGTAGGTATAGAATCCAACATTGCCACATTCCCTGCAAGTGCTTCAGGTGACCACTCTGCACTGTTCAGATCAATTTGTGAAACCTGTTCATACAGGCCTCCCCATTTTTGTCAAAGATAGTGACTTCATCTGCTTCAATCTGTACATCTCTTGCTCTAAATGGTCTACGTTGTGGTCTCTTGTAAGGGATATAAATCGGTTTGTTTTTTGCATTTGGATCAGATGCAAAGGTTGTAGCATGTTCTCTCATGAGGTAGAGTCTTGCGGAAAAGGTGGATGAGTTAAGGTTTTAGGTACAGTGAGCAAAAAGGTGAGCTGTTGATTTGCATTCATGGAATTGTCTTCGAGCACCAGGGGGTCTATAAGAGTCTGTTTGATGTTGGGGATGAGCTGACGCATTGAAGATGGGCTCAGTTGACAAAGATGCAGTAGGAGTTGTTGAAACAAATTCTCTATCTGCCCTGTTTTGAGCTAATGATGGCATGAGTTGACAGAAATCTTCAAAGGTGACAGATTTTGAGTCAGGACGGTTATCCGGAGCAACACAAAGGTCAACATAAAGATCTTTTAGAGATGATGGTAATAAAGCATGGGACATTAGTGCTTCAAAGACTTTATGATTGAAAATAACTCCTTGATGTTCAATTGCCTCAAAATATTTGTTGAATGCCTCTAGATACTCACTGTGGGATGGAAATTGAGTTTGCTTAAGATTGATGAAGTTGCAAATTGCTGTCATTGTAGATGTATGATTAGTTCTAGAGAATTTGTTGCAGATGTGAAGATAAGTTTGGCATGCATTCCAGTCTGTCAATATTTCATGCTGCAGATTTTGAGAAATGGAATGTAACAGAAGTAAGTAAGTGACTCTATCTTCAAATTCATCAGGTCTATTTTCATCATTAAGGCCATGAGCTCTTGTGCCAACAAAATCTTTGATCAAAGCCATTATATTGCTGTGCCAATCTGAGTAGTTACTACCATTAACATCAAGAGTTGAGATAGACTTGGTAAATTCAATGATGTTATGTAACGTCCTTTGCCTCTCTATCATGCTAACTGGCTGGGGTGTGGACATGTGGGGTGGAGGTTGGCATGAACAACCGACGGGATCAGCCTGTCTAAAGGGTGAGGCCAATCACTCCAATGGCATTGCCATTGTTAGATTAGGGGCAGTGACTGGGGGTAAAGAGAAGGTACAGGACCAGGTAGCAATATGGTAGGTATATGTGGGACAGGGGAAGTGGAGGGCATAGAGGATGGAGGGCCTATGTGAGGTCATCGAGTGTCAATGGCATAGTTGGCAATTGGCGCAGGTAGGAGGGGGCAGGTTGAATCAGAGAGTTAGGGGAGATTTTACGAGAGGAGGCAAGTGGCAAATTTGGAGGGTTTTGTTGTGAGAATGGAGATGCCAGTATGGGGGTGAGGGTAGAGGCAGGGGTAAGGGACAGAGTGCAATTGGTGGTGGATCACATTCTTCTGTGAGAGGATTTGATTGGAGGGTTCGGATTAAGAGGGTCTATGCCAATGCCATGTAGCTCTTGGTTGGATATTGAATGGGAAGGTTTCTTTTCACCAGCACAAAAAGGTGAGTCTTTTTTAGACATGTGCTGGGGGTCTTTCGGCTACTAGCATTCCTAGTGTCGCTAACACTGTGGAGTTTTGTACAGCTAACATTTCAATGCCCGCAGGTACAGCCCATAACCTGTAATGCAGTGTCAGCCTGTAGAACTCTGGAAAGAACCTTTTCATTACTTTACCTGTAATGCAGTGTCAGCCTGTAGAACTCCGGAAAGAACCGGAGAACAGGGGACGCCGCAACTACAGACTATATATGTACATTCACACACATAACTAAGTACATAGTCCTAGTGACTTAACAGCCTCCTCCCAATTGAACTACAATAGTCCAGCCAGGGATGGGAACCTGCTAGCAGGTGCCAGATTTTTTTTTCTGGTGCAACTTTTTTCATTTTTTTTTTAGGGCAACTTTGATTTTGTTGTCATAAATTCTGCAAGCTTTTCACGCTGTATGAGACATTGCAACATGAATTTTCAAACATGACACAGATTTGATCCTAGTGTTACTACTACAGGAACACAAAAGTAAAAGTAATAGAGAATTTTTAATTTTAATTTGTATTTTTTGTTAATATTTGTGGGGCAACAAGGGTGTTGCAGTACAACCAGCAAGATTAGACATGCAGTATGGTGATTGAAGTTGAATAAATACAGGAGAGAAACTAAAAATCCAGTGGCGAACATTTTTGGCGGTTCTAGTCATACCATCATATCATATGAGTAGGAATAAACGCTACAGATAACTATAAATTTAAATAAACATAGAAACTGATTACCCAAAATCATTAGCAGTGGCCTGCCATGAAGTACCAACAGCTGGCTGAGCGCCTTGGCGTGTATGAGGGTTTGCCTGTCCAGGATGTGATCTTATCGAGGGTCCACTCGTGCTGACTTCCTGTTGCTGTGATCTCTTCGCACTCCAGGCAGACGGCGAATCGCTCGTCTTGTTTTTGCCGCCACTCAGAATTCCCCTCTTGCTCCTGCCTGTCTTCGTGATGCGCTCGATCACATCACGAAGACTACTCCCGATCCCGCACTCTACCATTCGGTCCTTGCATCCTACAATCTTGTGATCAAGTCTCCGATTCCAAGCGACGCTAACTGGATTGAAACCACTCGCAAACAGAATGAATCCCGACTGGAGACCCTCTATGCACAGCTCAATGTTGCACTTTCAAGTCTTGTCAAGGAAGCTGCCAGGGTGGGTTGAGGTTTGCTTGCGCTGGATGGAGTGGCTGATTGATTTCTCATTACTTTTGTGGTTTTGTCTTGTCACATCATCACCAGACTGCTCATCGGGAAATAGCAGCACATCAGTATGCCGCCGGTGATCTTAGCGGTGCTATCCGTTCCCATCTCAAATCACGCGAGTTCTGCTCAACGTCTTCACATGTTCTTGATTGCTTCCTCTCTATCCTTGAAATCACGCTTGATGTTCCAAACTACAAGGCTGCTGAAGCACATGCCGCTAAGGCAGAGCAAACTCTCATCACGATGTCTTCATGGAGCAATGAAGCCAAGGAAACTGCCGCTGCAAAGGCTCGCAGTGTGCAGGTCCATCTGCCTGGAATGCTCTCCAACCATCCACAGGTCGATCCGTGAGTTGCGTTCCCCCCTCTCCTACCAGATTGATAACATCCTTTCGGTTCTCTAATCGTCTTTCTCGATCACTTTGATCCAGTCTTGAAGAAGAACGAGCTAGATTGCGAGAGCGGATCAATTTGGCTTTAGGGATAGCTTTTTTGGGCCAGGGCCTCTATCGCAGAGCTGCCCTTTCTTTCCTTCGCGTGGGGCGCCATGCTGGTCAAGTTTCTGATATGCCGATTGTAAGTGTGTCCAGTTAATCACCGTTCATTTTTCCTTATGATGAGTTTTCATTTGTTTTGAGAGATTAGTTGCTGGCCCCTAGTGATCTGGCTGTCTGCACGGTTCTTTGCTCTTTGGCTACGTTTTCCCGTCCTGAACTTAAGAGCCTTATATTTGAAAATCTTGAACTTCGTTCCTTGCTCGAAGTAGAACCACATCTCAAAGAGTTATTAAGGTACTATGAAAATAACAAATACAAGGAGTTTTTTCAAACTCTCCAACAACATGAGGTATGACTGTTATATGGATAACATAAAGGATTGTTTGTTTATACTATTTTCTCTTTCTCATTTTCCCAAATAATTGTTGACAGGGCCTTTACCTGATTGAAATGAATTGTTCACCGCATGTTTCTACATTGACTTCGATGATCTTTGAACATGCGCTCGTCCAGTTTTTTAGCCCTTTCTCATCAGTCACTTTTGGTCGAGCAGCTAATGTTTTTGGCGTTTCTGAATCTGAAATGAAACAAAAAGTCATCGACTCAATCTCTTCAGGACATCTTCAAGCTCGGATTGATGATATGAAAGGAGTAGTGACTGCCCATAATGCTGATTTGCGAACTACTCTATTCCGAAAATCTCTAGAATTGGGGACTCAATGCCAGCATACTTCGGCAGCTGCTCTTCTTCGGTTAAAGTTAATTGAAAACGATCTAATGGTCAAAGAAAAAGGGGCTGATACAGTAATCCTATCATCCCTTTTATCATAAAAAGATTTTTTTATTTATATTTTTATGCTTTTTTCTTTTCTTTTCTTTTTTTCTTTTTTTTCTTCTTTTTTTTTTTTGAAAATAAATGAGGAGAGAGAGACCACACTAACTGCAAATTAAAGTGACACATACGTTTTATTTTTTTTATTTTTTGGTGGTGTATGATGGATTGATATTTCCTAGGGCTCATGTGAGAAGTCCATCGATTTAATAAAACAGAGCTGGGATTCATTACCTCTGTCTCTCACGCTCTCTCTCCATATGTTTATTGTTTACACATCTGGTCACAAAATTAACTGTAACATTTGAGAACTGCTAAGATGATAATTTGGAGTTAATTTCTTTGTTGGTCTATCAAAATAATTTAAATTAACCCATTCTTCTAAATCATTATCCCAATTTTTTGTGCGGGACCCGCCAGTATGACTGGAAATTGAGGTGTTAGAATGAAATAAATGGATTATTTCAATTTTCTTATCTGCCCACCTGGGAGCTGGTGGATAAGAATCTTCCGCCATTAATAATGTTGGATCCAGGCAAAAAAGAGGGTGGATCCCCAATGGTGGAAGCGAGTACTAAGTGCTACCTTCAGCTTCACACACCATGCAATAGGGGGTATCAATGTTCAAGGATCTGCAATTAAATTAATTGTGGATAAAAATCCTTACACCCCAATCATCTTCCACAATTATTTTTGCTAATAATTGGGTTATTAGACACTTTATGTGTCAATGTTTACCTCTTATCCAACATTTTTCTACTCAATTTTTTATAACCACATCTTGGACAACTTTCTGTCATAACAACATGTTGCACAACTTTCTGCCATAACCACATCTTGGACTACTCTCAGGATATGCCTTCTACCTTGCTGTGCACTCCCATTCTCATCCCATCCTGTTCATTCTATCCACTCAGAATTTCTCCCCATTTCATCTATTTGATTCTGCTCCTTTTCATCTCGCTCTCTCATCTGCTTGTTTCTGCTCCTTTTCATCTTTAATTATCTTAACACGCCTTATCATCATAAATCTTCTCAAAGGTAGCCAGCACCCAGTTGTTCTTCAAATCCCACTACTCCCTCTTTCACCTGCTCTGCTGAGAAATCCAAAATTGTTCAACTAGAAAAAAATGACCATCTCATTCTTATCAACTGGCTAAAAACTAATTCTCACTATGATTCTTGCTTTGGTACTGAGTATGCAACTAAAGTAGGATGGCCCCCCACATCAAAAGTTAATGGTTATCTTCTAATGGCCAACAAATTATGGAATAAGACTAAGGGAAGGATAGATCTATTACCAAAACAGATGTCTGAATGCTTCAAGCATTATCAAGCCAAGTACAAGAAGGCAAAGACTCTTTCATCTTCTACTGGTTTTGGTATTACTGACCTCAATATCAGAAAGGGCATCAAATCCATAGACAATAAACTTGATTCTTTATGTCCTTACTTTAAAGAGATGGATGCTATTTTTGGAGAGCAAGCTGATGTTAATCCTGCAAACATGTTGGATGGTGAAGATTCTATCTCCAAACATGATGTTGAAAGAAATCTTTTCCCTTCTTCTTCTAATCAAGCCTCCCCTCATTTAACTTCCACAAATCAAGATATCTTTTCAATAGATCCATACAGTGATATAAACCAACCTGATCTAACTCAAGTATGTTTTTTTTCTTATATCTTACCAATTCTTTTTTTTATTTATATTTTCTTATTTATCAATAGGCTGAAGAACAAATGCAGGAGCCACAATAAACTGAGTCAGAAGCCTGTGACAATGATGAGGAGGAAAATGTGACCTTGAACAAAAGGCAAAGGGCTTCAAGTAGTCTAAATTTCCACTCTCAAAGAAGAATAAAAAGTGATACTTCATCTCAAACCCCTTTTTCTTCTATTGAAGAATTTTTGGAGAAACATGATGCTGGTAAGTGATACAAAACCTCTTAATACTTTACTCTGCTTTTCTTCTACTTTTTGTTAATATTTCTTATCAATCTAAAACAAGTGGAAGTTGCTAAAGAGACTCTAAAGTTTGAAAAGCAAAAATACGAGCTCTTTTTAAGGAGGGATGACAGGGTACATGATTTGGAAGAAAAGAAATTTGAACTTTTTTTATGGAAGGATGATAGGACACAAGTCTTGGAGGAGAGGAAGTACCAACTCTCTTTACAGAAGGATGATAGGGCACAAGACTTGGAGGAGAAGAAATTTGAGTTATCTCTAAGTATTGAAAAATCAAAGAAAGAGGAGAAAACACTTGAGCACCAAAACCTCATGGAACAGATGAAATATAAGCTTGATTGTGAAGAAAATTCCAAAAAAGAAAGATTTCTTGATAGAATGTGTTAAAGCTAATAAATCTGTTGAGGAAATTTGTTAGGATTTGGATTGAGATGCAAGGAGGAGGAGCACTATGGGTGCTGTAGGGGTGCTATGGGCACTATGCATTTGTAAGAGACAGAAGCAGTGATATTGCATTAAGTGGTTATATGGGGCAAGTGCTGTGGAGCACTCCTCATCAGACAACTTATATAGTAATCCACTTACACTTAGTCTCACTGCTGTATTAGCATAGTCAGTCCCATTTCAAGGCTAGCATCAGTGCTGGTAGTAGTCTGCCTTCTCAGGTCCTAACATTTTGTCCGATCTCAATTGGCATACTACTAAAGAAGAATGAGCCCTGCTGACCGACCGGATGCAGCACTCCTTGCGGCAATGAAAGAGCAAATGGCATGCTTGTAGGAACAGAATGCTAGGCTTATGGAGTTCCTAGAAGAGTCAAAGCCCTCATACTGCAGCCCCACTGAAGCAGAGTTGGATGCTGCTGAAGCCAAAGCCAAAGCACAGGCATCTCACCCCACACCAGCACCCCTTGTTAAAGGTCCAAAGATTGCGGTCCCAGAAATCTTTGACAGGAAATGAGGCCCCAGGGTGGATCAGTATGTGTCTCAGGTAAACCTCTATGTCCTGCTCAGTGGAAATCAGTTCCTAGTAGAGTGAGCAAAAATTGGGTTTGCAATATCATACCTCACAGATGAGGCGGCGCTCTGGGAAAGGCCATACACCAAGGAGCTCCTCAAAAACTCTCAGGTCGCAAAAACCTTCCATCAGTTCATGGCGGCTTTTGAATTAGCCTTTTGCAACCCAGATGTGGCCACAGTCTCAGAGCATGCACTAAATAAGCTGCAACAAAGAAACTCAGTCTCTGAGTATGTGTCTGAGTTCCAGGGCCACATCACTTACGCAACAACATGAGGGGAAGGGGCACTCATGTTTCACTTCAGAAATGGGCTCTCATCAAAAATAAGAAATGCCCTAATTAGTCACCCTTTCCCAACGTCCCTCCAAGGACTCATGGAGCTGGCCATCCGAGTTGACAATGAGTTCACCCATCAACAAACAGATGGTTGGATTGGTGCTCATCCATGGGGCAGTTATGCCTCAAGTGGGGCCATTGCTAGGGACCCAACTGCCATGGATATTGACACAGAAGATGTACAAGGTGCTAGTGGGAGGAAGAGGTTATTGGATGATGAGTATCAGAGGTGCATGAGCAAAGGTGTGTGCCTCAGGTGTGAAAGAAGTGGTCACCTGGAAAGGGAGTGCAGAGGGAAAATGAGGGTTAGTGAAGTGGAGGACAGCACAGGAAAGGTTCAGGTAAAAGAAAGTGCTCAGGAGTGAAGGTTGTGCCATCCTTGGGCAGACTAGAGGGAATTTAGTAGAGGAGTTATCAGAATGTAAGTCAATTGAAGTGAATGATAATCATATTATACTAAACTTGCCTTTAATGAACCTTTATGCCACGACAAATTTTCTAGTCCTACTGGACTGTGGGGCCACAGACTGTTTTATTTCCAACAAGTTTTTACAGCAAAATAAAATGAAAAAAAAATTAGACCAACCTAGGGACCTAATTATGTTTGATGGATTGCCAGGTGGGGGAGGAGAAGTAAGAGAGAAGGTTTTTTGCAGATTTTGGTGTGATGGGAGGGAGTCTCAGTGCAGGGAATATGCAAAAAACCTGAAGGACCAGTACAACATGGTACTGGTGATGACATGGCTAGACCTCTATAACCCACAAGTTGATTGGAAGAAAAAGAAGGTGCAGATAGGAAGGAGAGGGGATGCTGGCACTAAAGTAATTGGCCCCCTGGCCCCTTCAGGGGTCAGGGGCCCATCCCCGAGAGTCTGCTAATATTGTGTTATCATCAGTTGACTTGCCGCCAGAACTGATGCTTCCTCTTGATTCTAAGCAGCAGGCTGGGGATGGGTCACCACTGGAGAGCGCCAAAGAGGTCCCAGAAGGCGTTAAAGTGCAGCAAGAACAGGAGAAGGTGCGAAAAAGATGGGGAAAGGCAAAGGATGGAAAGGTGGATGGTGCAGAAAGAGCATTTCTCCACTGGCCCCTCCCGGTGAGTCTCCTGGTGCTTCATTATCATCAGTAGACTTGCCGCAAGAACTGACAATTTCTCTTGATGCTAAGTTTCAGGACTTGGAGGGGGTACTGGAAGAAGAGGAGGAATAAAAATGTGTTGCAACAGCTTGGAACATATCCGACAAGATTGCAGCCAAGGCCCAGACCTCAAATAAAACAAAGAGCCTCAAAGAAATGGTCCCTGAAGCTTATTGGGAATTCTTACCGCTGTTTGAAGAAGAGGAAGTCAAGACCCTGCCACCTCATCAACCATAAAACTTTGCCATTGATCTGATACCAGGTGCAACCCCCCAATTTAGCCGCATAATACCACTGTCAATCTTGGAGTCAGCAGCATTGAAGGAGATGATTGATGAAAATTTAAAGAATGGGCTCATTAGAGAATCAAAGTCTCCCTGGGAAGCCCCTGTGATCTTTTCAGGGAAGAAAGATGGTTCACTAAGACCTTGCATGGATTTCAGAAGGCTAAATGCACTGACAGTGAAGAAAAAATATCCCTTTCCTTTGACCAGTGAGCTGATTGATAGTCTCCAAGGTGCAGAGATCTTCACATTTCCGGATCTTAGGGTAGGTTACCACAACATATGGGTTAAAAAGAAGGTGATGAGCACAAACTGGCATTCCGCACTAAATTTGGTCATTTTAAATGGTTGGTAATGCCATTTGGTCCATGTAATGCACCTGCAACTTTCCAAAACTTCACCAATAGCATCTTTAGAGACAGAATAGAAATAGATGTGGCGGTATACCTGGATGACATCTTGATTTATAATAGATTAATAGAGGAACACAAGATACATGTGAAGGACTGTTTGCAGTGCCTCAGGGAGGCCCAAGGATGGTTAAAACTGGAAAAATGTGTGTTTTCAGCGAGTGAGATCCCCTACCTGGGTATGATCATTTCAAAGAATAGGGTACAAATTGACCAAGAGAAAGTAAAGGCAGTAAAAGAATGGCCAACACCAGCATCAGTAAAAGAGCTCCAGTCATTCCTAGGCTTTGCAAATTTTTACCACCGTTTTATTGAAAATTACTCCCATACCTGCTGGCCATTTCGTAACCTCACAAAGAAGGAAGCCAAATTTATCTGTACAAGTAGCCAGCAAGATGCCTTTGACTACCTGAAAAGACAATTTGTGACAGCCCCTATTCTTTCTATCCCTGACCTATTGAAGCCATTTTTTCTGGAATGTGACTGCTCAGATTTTGCACTAGGCACAGTATTATCCCAATACAATACTGAAAATTTCTTGCACCCAGTAGCATATTTGTCACAAACACTGCTAGGCCCTGAACTAAACTATGAAATATATGATAAAGAATTATTGGCACTAGTAGAGACCATTTGCACCTGGCGCCACTATTTGGAAGGGGGGCCTCACCGGTATGGTAAGGTAAACTCTTACAGTCGCCTTGCTGTAAGCAGAATCCGGAGGAGATATGTGGATTTAGCTGAAAACCCCGTCCTTCCAATAAAAATAACAAAATGGGAATTCTAAATCACTAAGCTAACCAGTCTACTTGGATCTTTTTGATAAAAATAATGAAACTCTAAAATAATTAACGCTTATTGAGATTTAAATAAAAGTGGCTGTTGATAAAAGAAATACTGATAACAACAATTAAGGTGTACCAGTGAAAGATCTGAAAAGATTGACTTTTATGTTTTTATAATAATTTGAATTTTTATGAGACAGCAATAATCAAGTCCCAGCGACGAAGACCTTTCGAAAGATACCCTGTATGAAGTTTGATTTAAATTGTTGAATAGTATTTCAAAAATGTTAAATATAAAAAATATAAAGTTATAAGGGTATTACAAATTTATTTAATTTGTTGAGTAATAAAAAATGAGACCGTGGTGGTTAATGATTAAGCTGTATGATGTGTTCCCCCTCTCAATTTCGAGTTTGAGAAGCGCTTAAGTATTCCTAGTCACGTGCCTAAGTTTTCCCCTCCAGAGCTCTTCCAGAGTCAATCTGGAGCCCATACGGAGTCCGTACGGAGTCGAAACGGAGTCCGTCCGGACTTCCGGACTCAATTAGAACCTTAAAACTATAATAAAAAATCTAGAAAAATTACACATAATAGAGCTACTTCCCCTTTACATACCAAACTAATTTTCGTAGTCTGCACAGCTCTAATTACCCCGTGAAAATTCATCGAAGTTAAGTAATTTCTGAAAACGTAAATATTTCTATAAAACTTTAAAATTCATTTAAAAATATAAGAAAAATAGTAAAAATTCTGGGAAAATTTCCCAAGGTTCTTGAGTGACTTGACTTGATACTTATAAATTTTTTAGACCGTAAAAATAAGTTTTCTCCGTAAAATAAATTGTTTTCGTGTAGGCATTCGCTTGTGACCAATTTCTTCATATTTAAAACTCAAATAAATTAAATAAAACCCTTTTATATATAAAAAAATAATAAAGCCAATCTTGCATGCCTTAATAACTCCATTTACATATTTAGGTGCCGTACTAAACTTTAGGCTACCACATCCTCCCTCCAATCGAGAATGTCCCCATTCTTATAACTTTGCATAAGTGGTTGAGAAATTCCAAAAGAATTATCTTTTCTAATAAAATAATTTGATAAATTTGTTTTAGCTGGTCTTCTTTTAATTCTTTATAATAAAAACGTTGTTTCTTCTTCTCTGGCTTGATATAACATAAAATAAAATAAAATAAATCTTGTGATGATTCCACTACGAGAGCAAGGTTTGAATCCCTTCAGACTCCCATATACCAGTCTTCCTTCTTGTCACAGCATTGAGAGAGTGGATCTTCCTATGAGCCGAATACTCCTGTTTCCAACCTCATAGGGCCCCCCACTGAGCCGAATTCTATGATTCCAATCTCGCCATAAGGTCCTCCAAGCTTCACACCAAAAATGGCCTAACACTGAGGCACTAAAAAAAATCATTCCCTAAAATCCAACTACCATCCTATCTTCTGATTCTTTCATCACAATTTTCAAACTTTGCTATACAGCAAACCCATAAAATACTTTTGCCAGGCTTCCAATAATAATATTAACTTTAGACCATGTTAAAGCGCCACAAATTTCACCTAATTAACCATTATGCTTTTATTAGCATCATCACCACCTAAAATTTTAACCTCCTAAAGCTATCAGCACCCAATTCCAGAAATAATTGAATAACCAGTTTAGAGTCTTAGTGGACAGTGATAAATTAAAAGATTGAATTGAGTTATCCAAACAAGATTGACATTCCAATTTAAAGTCTTGGTAGACCAAACATATAATCAATTGCCAGTTTATGGTCTTGGTGGACCAAAGATCGTTTAAGTGCATAAATATCTTGATATATTCCTAAGTAAGGCCTAGGCTTGACCAAAGATTGAATAAATTTGATAATCCAGTTTAATGTCATAGTGGACCAAACATTTGATCGACAAGTAATCCAGTATAAGGCCATAGTGGTCCAATGAATGTTGAATTATCCTGCAGATATTAATTTTCCAGTTTAAAGTCATAGTGGACTAAACAATGAATGAACTACCAGTTTAAAGTCATGGTGGACCAAACATTTAATCGATAAGAAATCCAGTTTAAGGTCATGGTGGACCCAACAGCTTGTTAATAGTCCAGTTTAGGGTCTTGGTGGACCTAACATTTGATTGATAAAAAAAATAAAAAAATATGTCTCCAAAAATATCCATAAAATCTTGAACATCCTTGAAATTCAGTTTAAAGTCTTGAAGGACTAACAGCTCCAATATAAAATCTTTAATGAAAGTCTTGAAAATTAGCCAGTTTAAAGTCTTGGAGGACTAACAGCTCCGAAATTCGTATAAAACCCTTAAGGAATGTCTTGAATAGTAGCCAGTTTAAAGTCTTGGAGGACTAACAGATACAAAATATGTATAAAATAAACCTTTAAGAACGACTAGAGCAGTAGCCAGTTTAAAGTCTTGGAGGACTAACAGCTGTCTTGAAGTAAAATCCCATAGGTATTGAGTTTCCCTAGACCCTGTTTCCTGTCTAAACTAAATGAATAAAACTAAAAAGAATGAAGACTGAAAAATAAAACTAAGAAATATAATAATTTTGGTTTAATTAATTAATTTTTTTTTATTTTTTTATTTTATTATTCTATTTTTATTTTTTTATAATTATTTTATTTTATTTATTTTATTTTATTTTTATTTTTATTTTTAATTATAATTTTTTTTTTTAATTTAAAATAAAAGAGTTTAAAAAAGATAGTTTTGAAATAAAAGTTAAAATTTAATTTTTAAAGAAAGATAAACGAATGTGAAAAAAAAAATAAAAAAAAGTAATAATAAATTTTTTTTTTTTTTTAAAATAAAATTTTAAAAGATGCCCCCCGGCCATTTGATGAGCCGTACCCTTGACATCATACCCACATCCAAGTGCAACTTGATGTGGTTACACAATTTTGAGAAATTGAAAAGAAAAGAAAAAAATAATGAAAGTTTTTTTTTTATTTTTTATTTTTTTTTTTTTAAAGATAATTTTTATAATGATGATCACTGGGTGGGCTCCCTCCAATTTATAAAAATGATTAGAGACCACCAGTGAGCATCACCTTTACAATAATTCATAATATATATATTAAAGAAAAGAAATCACAATCTAACATAAAAGAATAAAAAAAATAAAATAAAATAAAATAAAATAAAATCTTGAATCCGGCGTTGAGAGCAGTGTCTCTTGATTCGTTCCAGTTTATAGTCTTAGTGGACTTCCTAAAATTAAAAGACAAAGCCAGGATTCAACTAGAAACAGGGAAAATTTTGGAAATGAACATTATGGGGTAATTGTGTATAGAGCAGCCAGCCCATCAATTACCCCCACACTTGCCAATATTTAATTAAGAAGGTTCCCCTGTGAACACTTCTTCCAATAAATTTTAAAAATTTTCCAACACTATCTTCACTCATATTTTAAGAATTTTAAATTTTGAAAATTTTCAATGAAGGTTTTCTCGCATTTCGTTATGTTTCATCACAGTTTCGTTGCCCATATGCAGTGTAATGATAGTAAAGTATTTTTGATAAAAATAAGAAGATAGTTTATACTCGTTGCGGAGGAATCCATAAAATTTCGTAGATATCATAGTTTATCCTCGTTTCAGAGGTATAAAATTTGATAAATGTCATTAAAATTGTAGTTTATCCTCATTTCGGAGTTCGTCCATATAATTTCATAAATGTCATAGTTTATCCTCATTGCGGAGTTAGACTTCGGCACTCCTGGTGCCTCTAGGATAGAACCGTTTCACTTGATCGGCTGCTACCCTCTTCTTCAATACTACTCCATCCAACTCTTCTAGCACATATGAATCGCCGGAAACTTGCTCCTTGATTTTATACGGTCCATTCCACCTATCTGCAAACATCTTTCCCCACTGACTTTCCAAACTCCTATTATACACCAGGACCATATCTCCTGGGTTCAAAGGTTTCCTTAATCGATGTGCCAACCGCTCATCCCAATATCTAACTGATTTATTTCGGATCTTCATCATCCTCGAATATGCCTTTTCTAAATATTCTTCTTTATTTTCTAGCTGCATCATTCTTGCACACAATAATTCTTCAGTAGTTTTGACCGTGCCCCAGTCAACTCCAAGATATGATTCAGCTTCTAAATCAACCGGTAAAACTGCTTTCTGTCCAAAAACAAGTTCATAAGGTGAAAATCCGGTCGTCCTTTTGGCAGTGATTCGATCAGCAAATAAAACTAAAGGTAAATAGTGCCTCCACTTTTTGGCACTTGTCCCACACATTTTAACTAAAGCATCCTTAATAACTTGATGCCCTCTTTCAACCATGCCTTCAGCTTCGGGATAATATGGGGTTGCTACCCTAACCTTTGATCCAACTTTCGATACGGCCTCTTTAAACTCTGACCCAAATTCAGGACCTCCATCTACCGTTACCAACTTCATCACCCCATACCTATATACCCAATAATTCAAAAAAAATTCTGCCACATTTTTGGCAGTTAAATTAATAAGAGGCGCTGCCTCTACCCAACCAGATAAATAATCTCTGGCCACAATTAAATATTTATACCGTCCCTCTTTTATATGAACAGCATCTAAACTAACTCTTCCAAAGAGCGTATATTCACCGGTCACGCGTCCAGGTTCTTTTGGCCTTAAATAACTTCGTCTTTGACATTCTTCGCATGACTGAACCCACTGTTTAACAGCCATCTTCATTCCAGGCCACCAAAATCGATCAGAAATTCTTCTAAATGTTTCTCCAACTCCTCTATGCCCGAGATCTTCATGCAGTGATTTCAAAACTAATTCTTGCCCCTTCTCTTGAGTTATAACTACTTGAGGATTTGGATACCTTCTCCTCATTAAACGTCGACCAGATAGGTAAAACATAGATGACTTCCTCTTGATAGCCACCCATTCATCGTCTTCACAATCTTCTGGCCTCTCTAAAGTCAACAAATATTTGACTAACAAAAAATAAAAACCAGTCTGACCCCAGACTTCATCTTGAAAATCGATTAATATAACATCAATAGGGACTTCTCTATCACCAATATCACCTGCACATGAATGAGCCAATAATCGTTGACCCCTAAATAAATCTTTAATCGAGCTATGTCGTCGTTTTTCTTCTGAACCTTTGGATCCTTTGTAAACCGTATTTGAAAATACCTCTTTCTCTTTATCCACCTTTTTATTTAAATTCTCTAATTCTCCAACATATACACCATTCCTTAATTTACTACTATCCCACACTACCAATCCATCTTCCTCTACATACACCACATCTTCTTCTACCTCCTTTCTACCGAATTTATCTACACCTTTTCCAACACCTTTATTAACATAAAAACTATTTTCCAGTTTATCCTCTTGGTGGAGGTCATCATCATCATAATCTAAACACAATAGTCCTGCCAGTTTAACCTCATGGGGGAGGTATGGAAAGTCTTCAGCTCCTTTAGTGCTGGCTTTGATAATAGGTATATCTTCATCAAACTCTTCTGAGTCTGAATCTTCTTCAGTGGGTGGTCTCCTTGATAAACCATCTGGCATAGTAAAAGTTTTGCCAGGCTTATGAACTAAATCAAACGAAAAATGTTGAATAAAAGCTACCCATCTTGTCATGGGTGCGTTCGGTAAACTTGGGGAATTAATCATCTGGATTAACGATTTTGCATCCACTTGCAACTCAAAATGTTGCCCCCACAAAATATGCTGAAGTTTCTTCAGTATTTTTGCCACACCACATAATTCCAATTTTGGTTGAGAATATCTTTATTCGACCTCAGTAAATACTACAGATTCATACCTAACTGGCCTGATGTAACCAGCTTTATCCATCTGAGACAAAACCGCCCCAGCTGCAACCTGACTTGAATCAACTGCTAAATAAATTCTGCCAGCTTCTTTTCCATAATCCAACTTGTTCAGGACTAAATCCTTCCCTACAACCTCCTTCAACTTCACAAACGCCTTCTCACACTCTTCATCCCACTCCCAGTCTGCATCCTTTCTCGTTAACCACCTCAGTGGAGCTGCCAATGAAGAAAAGTCCTTGATAAACATTCTAACATATACGCAAACGCCTAAAAACCCTCTGACTTTGGTCGTATTCTTGGGTCTTGGCCAGGACTGAATTTTGTTAACTTTCATCTTGGACATAATCCTACCCTCTCTACATACCACATGACCTAATATTTCTAAGGCTGGCACACAACAAGAAAATTTTGAACCTGAAATAGTTAAGCCAGCCTCTTCAATTCGAAACAAGATTCTTTCTAA
Organism: Hemileia vastatrix; assembly: GCA_030280995.1. Lineage (NCBI taxonomy): Eukaryota > Fungi > Basidiomycota > Pucciniomycetes > Pucciniales > Zaghouaniaceae > Hemileia > Hemileia vastatrix. The sequence goes on along the minus strand of JASXTE010000010.1, from coordinate 27,099,184 downwards.
AGTAATTGCAAACTCCCAAATGAATTTGCGTATCCCGGGATTCTCTTCCAACACCTGGTTATCATAGTCGGTTGTTGGTCCCTTAATTCCTCCATCATCTATAAAGTTTCCAGCATATTGTGGAATTTCGTCTTGAAGGATCCAAGCCATCTGAGCTTGATAAACTGCAACCGAATTTGTTGCTCCTTGAGGTAATCTTGTTAACTGTAAACGTCCTAGTGGTGTATCGAATGTAGTGAGTGGCCTTGAGTCTGGATGTAACTCTCTCTCATCATATCTCCCAAACCATAACACACTCTCCCTGCAAACGCTTCAACAAACTCCTCAGCACTAGGCGGTATCCCAGCATCCTTTATTGTAACCCTATTTAATTCCCTAAGATCATGAACAACTCTAAGCTTGCCATTCGGTTTCTTGATACAAAATACTGGACTAGAATAACTTGACGTTGATTGCTCATACAGTCCAGTGCGTATCCGTTCTCTGACAACTTCAATATAGGCTTCTTTTAATGCAGCCGGAATAGGAATTGGTTTCTGCTGCCACGGTTCATGACATACCACAGGAATCTTGTAAGGCTCCCCATAGGAATGCTTCAACACACCCCTCTCCTCTTCTACAAAAGCAATGGCCTTCTCTCGCTTGACAATCACATCCAACAACAACTTCTTCTCTTCTCCAGGCAACCAACCATCAGGTCCAAAATTAACAACACCCAGTCTCTCAAAAGTGATTATTGACGTCTCAGAAAATTCAGGCGGATTCTTTACCAAGGGACTTTCATAAGGATTTCTTGATAACCTTGGTCTTCTCAAAGGTGGATTTAATTCAGCAGGTAGCGGCTCATTAATAGGTCAAACTTTATTTGCTAGTTTCTTATATTTGGCTGCATCCACATCTAAATTAACTTGAGGTAAAACATTTTCTTTTGTATCGCCATTAAAACTTTCATCAAATGAATCTTCTTCATCGCCAGAATCGGAATAAGAAAAATTAGAAAAATATTTTATTTCATTTTTAAATTTTACCCTTTTCTCCTTTCCCTCGTCTAATTTATAAACAGATTTTACAACACCTTTGCTTCCCTTATCCAACAGTAAATCACCCGTAAAGAAAATTGGCAGTTTAACCTCTTGCTGGAGAACCGGAAATGAATTTTCACAAAAATTATTTTTTAGTGTTTTAATTATACTGAGATTTTTTATTGGATTTTGATAAAATTTTCGCAGTTTACCCTCTTGCTGGAGGTCCGTGATAGAAGGAGATAATTGCAGTTTAACCTCTTGCTGAAGGTCCATAATAGAATTTTCACAAAAATTATTTTTTTGTGTTTTAATTATACCGAGATTTTTAATTTGGTTTTGATGAGATTTTTGCAGTTTACCCTCTTGCTGGAGGACCGAAAACATACCCTTCCAATTTTTATCCAACCTAATTTGGCCCATTTTGCCATTTTCACCATTTTTAAATTTAATAGAAAAACAGGGTAAATCCAATAAACATATAGAAAAGTCCATAACGTATTTGCACTCCAAAGTAATATTAACAGAAAATAATTGAGAATCCACTTGAATTATCTCCAAGTGAGCTGACCTATTGCAATCCGGGATCTCATCCTGAGGAGAGATTACAACATTAGAGTGATCAGCCCCTGCTACCCCAAAAAATGAGGGCCTTCATCTCTTTCCAACAAACATAATTCACCAGAAGCCGTCCGTTTTATATTCCGCTTCTTGGTGCAAACACAACACTGGCACAGAGTAGTAATCCCTGGCCGTGTTTCCCAACCTTCATCTCCAGGAGGCGCTAACCGCATATGTAACCTCCGCATATCTTCACCAGTGATCTCCAAACTAGTCCCCATGCCAGCTTGATACCCTATCCTGGCCTCAAAATCCATCAAAAAAGGACCACCAAGAACAGTTTTGACTGCTCCTCTGGCCACATAAAAGTGAACCTTACCAACAGATCCACCAATGCCTATCCTGACATGCTCAGCTGTACCCATTAGCTCTGTTGAATGCCCTCCAATACCTCTGAGATTTCCCCCAGTTCCACTTTTAATTGGCAAGCCTATACTCGTCGCTTGCTCCAATGAAATTAAATTAATTTGAGACCCTGAATCGACCAAGGCCTTTACTTCTTTACCATTTAGAGTTACCACCAGGTAACCCAGGGGAGCGGAAAAATGCGTATCTACATCTTCCCCAAACTTCTCAGCATTTTCACAAATATATTCCACCTCTCCAGTGGAAACCCGACGCCTCGTCAAATGCTTCTTTTGCTTTTCAGCAAGCGCCGGACTAATCGTAAATAACTCCCCCAAAGATAAGGGAATCTGCAGTTGATTCACCCTATTCAAAACTGCGTCCATCGCATTAGCTTGACCAGAAACTACTGGCCGCTCATACTGGACCTTTGATTTAACAACCTTGGCCCTGGGTACCTCTTGAGGTCCAACCGAGCCATCTTCACGCCCCATTATAACATCTTCACTTTCTATAACCCTAACTCCGTCACCAGCTTCTTGCACTAATCCTGATCCATCGCTAGTCCTTCTTACTCCCTCCATTGGGATGGGACCGCTAAAACTTGGTCTGGGTAGAGACGCCAACGGTACGTCCTCTTCAGAATCCGAATCATCCTCTGGCATAGGCTCACCATTTAAATCAAACTTTCCATAACTAGGGGGCCCCATATCAGCAATCCCCTTCTGCATTTTATATAATTCGTCCTTAGAGTAAGGGTTCAATTTGTTGGCGGCAGTTTGAGCACTAGAATTCTTGTCCTTAGAGTAAGGGTTCACTTTGTTATTGGCCTTGCCAGGATTAGCCCTCAATTGGCTCTGAATGCTACTCTTCGCCTTAGTAGCAGCTGCTCTTCTAGAAGCATTAACATCGTATTCGCCAGCCATACAGCTACCCTCCACCTGGGCAACCGTCGCCAGCTCTAAACCACCAAAAGAAGTAGAAAATGTGGCTTTACTGACCTCTTTCTCCTTGCCCTTGTCAGCTTTACCACCATTACCATTACCATTTTTTCCACTCTTGGCATTAACATCTTCATCTGTCACCTCTTCAAATCTGGCTCTCCTTTCAGCCATTAAACTTCTTCTGACCAAATCAGAAGGAGACTGTCCATCACTGGGCTTGATGAACGAACCATCAGGAAATTTATAAACTTTACCATTGAATAAAACTCGCCCAGCATCCATATCCTTATCAAGAGCAAAACAAACTGTTGCTCTGTGCCCCCTCCTATTACAATAGGAGCACACCTTTGGCTCATCATAGCCACCTCTATATCCATTACCACCATTCCCACCATTTCTCCCATTGCCTGGGAAGCGGTTACCGTTGTTATTGCCATTATAATTTCGACGTTCATAACCTCTGGATTGATAAGAAGTTGACGTCGACGAAGAAGCGATTGGGGCCTTGTTGGCCTTCTGGGTTTCTTGAATAAATATTTTTAATTGTTTAGTTAAATTGGCCAGGTGATCGACCATCTTATTATCTACATTACCCTCAACTTTAGCAGCAGGTAATCCCATTTGAGCCTTCTTGGCCTCCTAAGCTTTGACCATAATATCGTTGTTTTTGGCCAAAACTTCGCTAACCTTGCTAACATATTGAGTGCATGACTCTTGATATTTGTCCAACGCCAATAACTTTAGATGGGCTTGAATGTTGTCCTTGATAACCTCCAGAGCCGGCAGTTTCTGCTCACCATTAGGCAGTTCCTTCATCAAATCTTTTCTTGAAAGATCCTTCAAGACGTCCATTCGAATATCCCTGCTACATGCTGTCCAAAACAAATCTTTTGCTTGGTTCTCATGCACTAACTCGTCCATCAGTATGAGATATTCCACCACTTCATCAAACTGAACACAGAGCTTTTTGAAGTCAGCCATAGAAGAAACTCCACCTTTTGCTTGCCAGTCTCCAACAATTTTATTGAGGTCCATCATAGTAAACCTAACACCCCATCTATCAATCATAGCTTTAGAAAGCTTAACCCAATCCTTGTCCTTGAATGCCTGCATAGCAATAACCTCTTTTTCCACCTCCCTATCAGCAATAAAAAACCTAACTTGCTTCACCATATCCACATGAGAAGCACCATCAACAGCAGCAGCAGCTTCATACCTGCTAATGAACCATTTAACCTCCTCCCCATCAAACTTTGGGCCATCCCAAGAAACAATTCTAACTGAGGGAGTAAGAGGGTTAGAAGATCCAGAAGCAACAGCAGAAGAAGACATCCCAATAAGTAATGAAAAGCGTTAACAATTGATAAAATAACAAGCCTCTTGCAGGCCAATAACAAAAATCCAATTAGAGTTCCAGAAAATATGCCTCTTGCAGGCTAATAACGTTCTTGATCCAAGTAAGTCTTTAAAGAAAGCTAGAGAAATCGAACCCCACGTTGGGCGCCAACTATGGTAAGGTAAACTCTTACAGTTGCCTTGCTGTAAGCAGAATCCGGAGGAGATATGTGGATTTAGCTGAAAACCCCGTCCTTCCAATAAAAATAACAAAATGGGAATTCTAAATCACTAAGCTAACCAGTCTACTTGGATCTGTTTGATAAAAATAATGAAACTCTAAAATAATTAACGCTTATTGAGATTTAAATAAAAGTGGCTGTTGATAAAAGAAATACTGATAACAACAATTAAGGTGTACCAGTGAAAGATCTGAAAAGATTGACTTTTATGTTTTTATAATAATTTGAATTTTTATGAGACAGCAATAATCAAGTCCCAGCGACGAAGACCTTTCAAAAGATACCCTGTATGAAGTGTGATTTAAATTGTTGAATAGTATTTCAAAAATGTTAAATATAAAAAATATAAAGTTATAAGGGTATTACAAATTTATTTAATTTGTTGAGTAATAAAAAATGAGACTGTGGTGGTTAATGATTAAGCTGTATGATGTGTTCCCCCTCTAAATTTCGAGTTTGAGAAGCGCTTAAGTATTCCTAGTCACGTGCCTAAGTTTTCCCCTCCAGAGCTCTTCCAGAGTCAATCTGGAGCCCGTACGGAGTCCGTACGGAGTCAAAGCGGAGTCGGTACGGAGTCCGTCCGGACTTCCGGACTCAATTAGAACCTTAAAACTATAATAAAAAATCTAGAAAAATTACATATAATAGAGCTACTTCCCCTTTACATTTCAAACTAATTTTCGTAGTCTGCGCAGCTCTAATTACCCCGTGCAAATTCATCAAAGTTAAGTAATTTCTGAAAACGTAAATATTTCTATAAACTTTAAAATTCATTTAAAAATATAAGAAAAATAGTAAAAATTCTGGGAAAATTTCCCAAGGTTCTTGAGTGACTTGACTTGATACTTATAAATTTTTTAGACCGTAAAAATAAGTTTTCTCCGTAAAATAAATTGTTTTTGTGTAGGCATTCGCTCGTGACCAATTTCTTCATATTTAAAACTCAAATAAATTAAATAAAACCCTTTTATATATAAAAAAATAATAACGCCAATCTTGCACGCCGTAATAACTCCATTTACATATTTAGGTGCCGTACTAAACTTTAGGCTACCACACCGGTTACAAGTTATCATTTATACAGATCATAAAAACTTGGAAACCTTCCTGACCACAAAAAAGTTAACCCGCTGGCAAGCGCGCTGGGTGGAACTGCTAAGTAGCATTAATTTTGTTGTTCCATTTTGACCAGGAAAGAAAATTGGTAAACCTGATGCGCTATCACAATTTCCTGACTTGCATCCAGCACCAGACCAGTTACATACTGTTGGTGCAACATTATTGAAGGGGTACCTTGAAGAGGGGGTAGTCCTAGATGAGGTGGAATTGGTATATGAGGCTTTGATGGAATGGGTAAGGAGAGGGAAGGGAAAAGATGAGGGAGTGCAGGAGTTGGTGAAGGCGCTATTATCAAAGGAGGTATTAGTAAGAAAAGGATTAGAGGAGTATCACCTAGATGAGGAAGCACTATATTGGAACAGGAGGATATTGGTGCCAAAACATGAAGAGCTAAAGAGGCAGGTGGTCAAATCAAGGCATGACTCCCCAATGGCAGGACACCCAGAACTGCTGAAGACCATGGAGCTAGTGAATCATAACTTTTAATGGAAGTCCATGAAAGCATATGTCCAGCATTATGTAGCAGCATGTGACTTGTGCCAGAGGAACAAGGTCAGTCTAAAAACAACACCACTGACCCCGCTAAACATTGCCAAGCAGCCATGGAAGGAGCTCTCCTATGATCTTATAGTGGAGTTACCAAATTCTCAAGGGAAGAACACTATTCTCACAGTTGTTGACCGTTGCACTAAGATGGCGCACTTCATTCCAACCACTACCAAGGTCACATCTGAAGGTATTGCAGACCTAATGGCGGTGAAAGTTTTGAAGCTGCATGGTTTTCCTGATAGCATTATATCAGATAGGGGAAGTACCTTTAACTCTAAGTTGTTGAAAGCAATGTATGAGCAACTGAATATTAAGCCCATATTGTCAACAGCATGGAACACCCAGACTGATGGACAATCCAAAATAGTTAACAAGGCAATTGCTCAATACTTACGTCACTTCATTAACTATAAGCAATATTATCGGGTGAAGCTCCTACCATTAGCTGAATTTTCATACAACAACCCGCTCCATGTGTCAACAGGAATGTCCCCCTTTTATGCCAACTATGGGTTTAACCCAAGCTTTTCAATTGGCACCCCAGCAGCACTGAATGTTCCAGAAGAAGAAGAGAGAATTCAGAAGCTGTAGGAGATATGTGAAGAACTAGAATCAGCGCTCAATTTATCCCAACAGGCAATGAAGCGCCACCATGATCAAGGAAAGGTGCAGCATTGGGCACTGGGGGTAGGTGACAAGGTCTGGTTAAGCTCACGCTTCCTTGCTACATTGCACCCAAGTTCCAAACTTGATCACAAGAGAGTAGGCCAATTTAAGATCAAATTCAAGGTATCTGACTTGGCTTATGAACTGGAGCTACCAATTTCAATGAGGCAAGTACATCCAGTTTTCAACATTTCATTGCTCACAAAGCACAGGGAAGAAAAAATTACAAGACTTCCAGAAAAGCCGCCAGCAACAATCCAGGTGGGAAATAAAGAGGAGTTTGAGGTGGAAAAGGTTGTTTCTAAAAGGGGGTATAGGGTAAAGGTTAAGTACTTGGTGCATTGAAAAGGATATGGGGTTGGAGATAGGTCTTGGGAACCAGTGGAAAATTTGGTCAATGCTAAGGAAAAGTTGAAGGAGTTTGAGAAGGAGTGCAGGGGGAAGGAGGGGTAAAACAAGGGGTAATGTTAGGATTTGAATTTAGAGGCAAGGAGGAAGAGCACTATGGGCGCTGTAGGAGCTCTGTGTGGACTATGCATTTGTAAGAGACGGAAGCAGGGATATTGCATTAAGGGGTTATATGGGGAAAGTGCTGTGGAGAACTCCTCATTGGACAACTTATATAGTAATCCAGTTACTCTTAGTCTCACTGCTGCTTTAGCATAGACTGTTCATAACTAATTGTACATAAAATTTTATCATAATTTCCTGTATTTCTTTACTCTATCCATCATTAGTTGAATTTTCATATTTTAATGTTATAAATTCTCTTTTAAATAAAATTTTCAAGAATTTTTAATGTTAAAAATTCTTTTTTAGTTAAAATTTTCAAGTCACATTTGAAAATTTCACAATCCCACCACTTTATTTGATTGAAGTAAGGGGTGGGTATCACCGAATTTCTTTCAAGTAAATAATTTTGCAAGTCTTATATAAAATTTTGGCAATACTCCCCCCTGAATTTTATTGAAGTAAGGGATGGGTATCACCAAAATTTCAAGTCATTTTTTTTTTTGAAGCACCACACAATATGGGGGGAGGACTTGCTAGCAAGTCCGCAACCTTGGACCCAAACTCACCATAGATTGAACACACATTGAGCTATTGATAAAGGAACCATACAATCAGGGATGAACACCACTCAGCAGAACAGTTTTAGGTGGGTGTTCAAGTAGAGTTCAGTATGGGTTCAGTCTGAGTTCAGTCTGAGTTCCATCTGAGTTCCATCTGAGTTCAGGTTGAGGACTTGCTAGCAAGTCCACCCCCTATATTGCGTAGTGAAGTCTCATGAAAATTTTTAAATTCAAAATTTTTTTTAAAGTCTGATATGAAAATTTGGAAATACTCCCCCCCCTGTATTTTATTGAATTAAGGGAAGGGTATCACCAAATTTTCAAGTCAAAATTTTTTTAAAGTCTGATATGAAAATTTGGCGGTACCCCCCCCCTGGATTTTATTGAATTAAGGAAAGGTTATCATCAAATTTTCAACTCATATTTTATTTTAAAGTCTGATATGAAAATTTGGCAATACCCCCCCTGAAATTTATTGAATCAAAGCAATCAAATGGAAAAAAAAGTTAAAATTGAAAATTTATACAACCAATTATTTTCACCAGTCCCAATCATGTTTTCCTATTTTATATAATAGCCAGTAGTGTCAGCCAGGCTACTAGACTTATCCAGTAAAATAATTAATTATTTTACTGAGATAAAGCTACACCTTTTTTTAATGCTTATTAATAATTAATTATTTAGTACTTACTTATATATTACTTACAATTAACTAGCTAAGTATATTAAGTAATATAAATAATTAATAAATTTAAGTAATTGTCCAATACATTTTTACTCGCTAACACCGTGCTCAATACTACAGCTGAGTGGGAATAAAAATAGTAATAAAATTTAATAAAATTCTTAAAATTATCAAATTCTTTTACTGAGAGAATTGGATTTCTGTGAAATCAATATATTTAAGTAAAATATGTTGTATTAATTGTGACAGTCCAAGGGAACTCATATTTTATTGCAAATGGAAATGATACCCTTGTTGATGTACCAATTAATTTATTTTTATTTATTTCATATACATTCTTTTTCATTCAGTTTTCTTCTCACACCCTTGTATTAGGTGGTGTTATCTCCATGTCTTTATTTCCCGTATTTTTGCCTATAAAAGGCCCTCATTTTTTATACTTTTCATCTCATTCCTTAATTACTTACATATCTTACAATATATCATTTAAAAAACCTTTATTACTATATTTTATAACATTATTATTTACATCAACATAATTCTAACATATAAATTATAATAATATCTGAAATCACCTCTTATTAATTGAGTAAAACAATCAAAAGTTATAAGAAATACATACCTTATTGTTGAGAGCCCATTAAATCCATTCAAAACCTTGTAGGACCTCCAATTTTACCTTCTAGACCAAGAGAGCCACCCAAAGTTGGGGACCCTTCCAAATCATTGATGGTGCATTTTTATGTGAGGCCGGAGACCGTGGGGACCATCGCCATTGAGGTACCTATAAGGATGAGTGGACAACAAAAACGACAAACGTCATATATCACGTGACTTGATTTTTTTGCTGAAAATGGGAATCAAACGGCGCTCCAAAACTTAGGTTCATATATTGACTAAAGTCATATATTTTTGTGGTAATTATTGTTATTACTATTTGTGGGTCACTTTGCACTCTTCATTCTCTACGTATTTCCTTTTACTCAGCACTTTGTAAGTGGCATTAATTTGCTCATTTTACAGGGGGAGGTGTCTAGTAAATTGGAATTCTTTTTTTTTATTTTATTTTTCCTAGTTGACAAAGATAGAGCAATTGTGTTCTTAGTCCTAGAGGTAATAAATTTATATTTTAAAAAATTAATTATTATAATTTTCAGTGGACTTTTGTCCTGATAAATTAAATTTTATTTGTTCCCGTTGACAAATTGTCCTGAAATTAATTTTTTTTTGATAATTAATAAAAATAAAATTTATATTTAATTATTTCAGTTGACATTAAGTCCTGGTAGTTAATTATTTTTTCAGTTGATTTAAAATTCTGATAATAATTATCATAAATTTGTTAATAAAATTTAAATTTATTTCTTCAGTTGATTATTTTATAATCCTGGTTATTAAATTTTTTTGAATTAATAAATAAATTGAATATTATTTTAGTTGATTTTTATCCTGAAGGATTTTTTATTCTTTTTATTATTATTTTTCTTTTAAATATAAAGTAAACATAAAAACTAATTCATCTTATTGTTTCCCTCCCTCATTTCAGTTTATAAAATTAAAAAAAGAAATGACTGATCAAGGTGTTTCTTCTGCATGTGAAGAGGAATTGGATCTGAAAGAATATGATGAGGATACTTCTGTGAGTTCTCCTTTAACTAAAAAATTATCTCAAGTTAATCAATCATTGAACCAATCAGGATGTGGAAATGGAGAAAGTAGAAATTCTGGTGGAGACAACTCAGGAACAGAAACTTTCAGTCAACCGCCCAGAAGGAGTTCCAAAAGGCTTCAAGATTAAAAAGATGCCAATGCCTCAACAAGTAAAGAACCTTTCAACCCACATAAAAGAATTGAGCACAGAAAACTTGAAATTGAGGTCAAGAGTAGATGCTCTAGAAGAAAAGGTAAGAAGAATAAATGCTTTTCTTCAAGAGAAGAGGAGACCTCCTCCCCCCAGGGATCTTCAAACATTGGCTCCCCAGCAGCCAGAGAAGGTTGAAGTATCCAAGTGGAAGTGGGATTGGCTGAACACTCAGTGGGATTACATGTCTCAAAATCAACAGACTCAATTGCCTCAAGCAGGTCCATCAAGACCCAGCAAATTCAACCCCACACCTCCTCACCCTTATCAAGGAGGCTAAAAAAGAAAAAACAATATGATCTTTCCCAGCAAACCTTGGTAAGCCCCTCTATTGAATCTCAAGTACCATTTCTTGTAGCTGATTCAGTTCCTCCAGGTAATTCTGGAAGAGGAAATGAATCTTTGAGACCAGTAGGTGCTGAGAGTAGTAGACAAATTACTCATGTATCTAATCCTTTAGTTTTAATTGCTATTTCAATGATAAATCCTGATATGGCTGTCATTGATGAAACATTGGATCCTGAATTTTATGAGAATCTGGAAACTTACTCTGTTTCCTTATTGAGAAACACTCCAGATGTAGCAAAAATTAATGATGAGTATTTGAGAGAAATTATTTCAAAGCAAAATCATATTATGAACAATATGCAATTAACTCAAAAGTTTAATAGTTTGTTAACTGAACAGGGTTATCAATCATTAAGGATTGAATTGCAGAGAGTTTCTGATGATTTGTTTAATTATAAAGCAACTCATGAAAAGAAGTTTGCTTATGGCAAAATAAAAAATGATTTGTCTAAATTACAAGAGACTGTGTCTATCTATTTCCAGGAGCTGGAGATAGATAAGATGAATCAGAAAAGATTGAATGATCATTATTCATCTTTTCAAAATAAAAATCAGTTATCTTTTGCAACAATCAATGAGAGTTTATCTAGTCTTCCAAGAGTAAAAACCAGACTAACAGCCATTGAAGAGAAATTGAACTCATTGTTTAATGATCAAAAATATTCTGACAATTTTTTAAAAGAAAATATGGTGCAGGATGCTCCAAGGTTACCTGTGACTAGCTCATCTAAAGAAAAATTAGTTCCAGAAATACCTCTTGATACCACTGAGTTTCCATCAAAAATTGATGATGCACCAAGATCTTCAACAGAGGGATTAAACAATGAGATTACTGCACAATTGGAGAAGTTACAGCTGCTTCTTACTCAGAAACAAGCTAGTATTAAGGAGACTCCTTCAAATCAAAATAATTGGCCAAACCTTGACCAGTATCCAACATTTGATTTTGATTATTCTTCTGATTGGAAGCAATTCATTTGCAGAATTGATAACTTGAAAAACTCTTACAAACTTCAAGATGAGGAAATTGTGTCTAAGTTAATTTCTTTATTTACCAATGTAGCCCTAATGTGGTATGAATCTGTCCTCCTGGATGGGAATGAAAACTCATGAGAAGATTTGAAAAAATTAATTAAAGCACAATTTGGGGGCTCCAAGTTAGGATGGCTCAGCAAAGGCAGTATGAGGAAACTAGATTTAGTTCTTCTACTGATAAACCTATTGAGCTCTTAATAAAACTTGTAAAAATCTTGAGATTTATGGACCCAAAAATGGAGTTTGAGTTATGGAAGGACAGGATCCTTTATAAATTACCAATGCCTTTGAGAGACTTGATTGTGGCTAGGACTGAGTTCACCAGAGAACCTTCTTCTTTCATCAATACTTGTGATGAGATTCTTCTAAACAACAAGTATGATTCCAGAAGATTCATTCCTAGAACCACTTGGGAGAAACCCTCCAATTACCAACAGAAACCTCTGGAAAAGGTTGGTAAACCTTCTTCCCCTGTTGCACCTAAAAAGTATGCAACAAACACTTGCTTCAACTGCAACAAGCCTTGGAAGAAAGGCCATGTTTGTGACAAGAAGATAAATCTTGTGGATCAAACAGAGGAGAATGATGATGACACAATAACACTGGATGATACTTCAAGTGATTGTGCCAGCAATATTTCATATGAATCTCAACAAGAAATCTTGATGCTGGAAGAGGATATCCATTATTTAAATACTATTGATATTGATAATAATGATTTATCTACAGTTGAGGATTCTGAAATAATAAAGAACATTGAGGATAGCTCAATTGTTATTGCCCCTCTCAAGGCACCAGTCTTGATTAATGGAACCAGAACTGAAGTTGTTCTGGATTCTGACGCTGGAGGAAGTGTAGTATCTGAAAGAGTACTTGCTTCAGTGGATCAAGACTATAAATCAAAACTTACGCCTATCATTTCTGAAAATTGTAGAGGTTATGGCTATGTTTTGTCCTCCATTTGTAAATATAAAGCCACAGTGTTTTTTAAATATAACCATGGTTTTGTAAGAGCTATTAGTGATTTTGTTGTCATGAAAAATGATAACTTAAGCAACTATTTTATTGTAGGTAATAATATTTTAACCAATTATGGCTTAAATTGGATCCTTCAAACCAATGTTTCACAATGGGGATGAATGGGAAGAGAAAATTTAAGATTTCCTCCCCTAAAAGATTATTAAAACCAGAATTGAACACATGTCATTATGTGGTTAAGATCTACAAAAGAAATGCATGCCCTTATTTCTGAAATTGACAATGCTTCTTTTAAAGAACAACATTCTGGTGAGGATAAGGATTCCATCATTAACTTGATAAAATCTTTCCCTATGGCCTTTTCTCATGGGTCACATGAACTGGGATTAGTTAAAGAGGAAATGAAACTTTCATTTTCATGTTCATTAACTGATGTACCACCTAGTTTAAAGAAGAAGCCTTATCCTGCTTCTCCCACAAAGAGAAAAGATATTGACGACAATATCTCTACACTTTTAAAAATGAATATTATTGAAAAGGTAGTGAAACACCTAAATATTGTGTTATCTCACCTGTTCTAATCTCTTATGAGAAAGATAAAGCCAGGTTATGTGGTGATTATAGAGCACTGAATACTTATATTGTTGATGATATCTATCCTTTACCTAGAATTGGCTCTATACATTCTACCTTACAGGGTGCTAAATATATCTGCTGTTTGGATGGTAAGAAGGGATATCACCAGGTACCTGTTGAGAAAAATTCTCAGAATTTTCTGATGATTTCTACTCATATGGGTATTTATAAGTATGTTAGGATGCCATTTGGCCCTAAAAATGCCCCTTCAGTTTTCCAAAAAGTTATGGATAACACATTCCATCAAGAGATAATTGAAAGATGGCTGATGGTTTATATTTATAATATCATTATATTCTCAAAAACATTTGAGGACCATCTTAACCACCTGTGTAAAGTGTTCCAGAAAATGGATGAAATAAATATGACACTTGCTTTGAAGAAATTTAAATTTGGTTTACATTCTTTAAACGTTCTTGGTCATGTTGTTTCAGGCTTACAGATATGTGTTGACCAAAACAAAGTGGCAGCCATACAACAGGTGAAGGCTCCTACTACAGTTAGAGAGCTCCAGAGTTTTTTGGGAATGTGTGGATACTATAGACATTATATTAAAAATTACCAAGTCATAGCTTTACCCCTTACCCAATTTATTAGAAAGAATGTTGCTTTTGTCTGGAATAGTGAAAGAAAAAGAGACTTTGACACTATGAAACACTGTTTGATTTCAGCACCAACTCTTGCTTTACCTGACTTTAATCAACCATTTGTTTTGTACACTGATGCCAGTTTCATTGGTCTTGGTGCTGCCCTCCATCAAAAACAAGTGATGAATGATAAAGTATCAGAAGTAGTAATTTGTTATATTTCAAGAACCTTGAGAAATATTGAATTGAAATATGGTGCTACTCAACTTGAATGTTTAGCTGTAGTGTGGGCTCCGGAGAAGCTACATTATTACCTAGATGACCAGAAATTTGAACTTGTCACTGACTGCAGTGCAGTTAAATCCCTTTTAAACTTGAAAACACCTAACAGACATATGTTCAGATTGCAGTTAGCTGTTCAGGAATACAGAGGAAGAATGAAAATTATTCATAGGGCTGGTATTGTTCACTCAAATGTGGATATGTTATCAAGGTTACCTTTACCAAATGATGACTCTAATCCTGTATATGATTCTGAGGATGAAATTATTCATATTCATCGGATATTTGTGGTTGATATGGAGGAAGAGCTATTAAAGCTTATTTTGGATTCATATGATAAGGACACTGACTTAAAAAAGTTATGCACCATATTAAATGATCCAAAGAATGCTTCAATACAAGCATTAATTAAAACCCTTCCACCAAAGTACCAAAAGGCATTGGAAGAAGGTATATTTTCAATAGATGAAGGATATCTATATTATAGAAGAAAGTTGAGTAATGTTATTGTTATTCCTCCTTCTATGAAAGAAATCATCTTGAAAATATGTCATGATGACATATTAGCTGGACATTTTGATCTTGAAAAAACAATGATCAGAATTAAGAACACTGCTCGGTGGGTTAATATGTCTGAAGACACCAAAATATATGTTGAATCCTGTGATTCTTGCCAAAAATCAAAAAGATTGACTGGTAAGAGAGCAGGATTAATGCAACATATTGAACCTCCTGATTCTCCATGGAAAATAATAAACATGGATTTTGTAACAGGATTACCTATTGCTGGAAAAGACAGTTATAACTCTTGTTGGGTTATTGTGGAAAGATTCACTAAAATGTGTAAATTTATCCCTACTCACAAGGATGTTTCCACTATAGAATTAGCTTTCTTACGGTGGTCTCATATGTTTAATACTGCTGGTTTTCCTAAATCCATAATCTCTGACAGAGACCCTAAATTTGATTCTGAATTATGGATGTCTCTGATGGATGTTTGTGGTTTTAATCTGAAACTTTTTACTTCCCATCACCCTCAGACTGATGGCTTAGCTGAAAGAATGATTCAGACTCTAGAGGACATGATAAGAAGGTATTGTGCCTTTGGCCTTGAGTATAAAGATAATGAC
Source organism: Hemileia vastatrix (assembly GCA_030280995.1). Taxonomy (NCBI): domain Eukaryota; kingdom Fungi; phylum Basidiomycota; class Pucciniomycetes; order Pucciniales; family Zaghouaniaceae; genus Hemileia; species Hemileia vastatrix. The sequence goes on along the minus strand of JASXTE010000010.1, from coordinate 27,083,726 downwards.
AGATTCACTCATGATTGGGTTACCTTACTTCCTGGGTTAGAACTTGCTTATAATAGCACTGTTCATTCTGTTACTCAAAGAAAGCCCTTTGAGCTCTGGCTTGGATATGTTCCAAATACTCCAGCCCAAATTCTCAATAATAAAATACCTAAATTGGATTTACATCCTGGTGTAAAATGTTTTCTTCAAATGCTACAACTTTGCAGAAGTGATGCTCAAAAATGTATTGAAAAATCATTTGAATATGAGAAGAAGAGATGGGACAAATCTTGTCAGGCTAGGGTCAAGTACAAGGACGTGAACTAGCTTGAATAGTCAGTTGTCTAGAAGATTTTAATGGTCCTATATGAATACTGTAGTTTTAATCCACTAAGTTGTAAAATATAATCAAATATAGAGGTCTCAGTAATATAATTCTCACTATTCTTATATATGGCTTACAATCTTTATAGTTGGTAGAAAAATAGATTATATAAATTCAGATACTGTTCAAAAGTCTTATAAAAGTACTAATTGATATGTATTGTAATTGGTTTGGTTATATTGGTTGAATTGTAATGATAAAGAATGAAGAAATACAACCCAAAAACCTCCTCCTTTTATACACACTGAGTTCCCCAATGATTCCCTTGATGTACCACCCAATACACAGTTAATGACGCCTCTAAACAACTAATAGACATGCCCATCAACATTCCCAGTAACCCATGACATAATTAGAAGAGTAACACCCGCCAAAATCCTGTAATAATAAGGGAAATCCATCAAAATTAAAGAAAAAGACAAAAAGAGAGTATATGCGTATAAAACAATAATATTAAAGACTAAAGGAGACTTTTTAAGTTTAATAATAGCTTAATAATAAGGGGGATTGACTGTAGAAATAATGGGGCTAATCCTGACATTATACTACGTGAAATTCCCATTCAAAAATAACCAAAATTGACTGAGAAACCACCCAAAAACTTAAAAAAGAGCGTGAGATGTGGGGTAACTACATGCAGTTCTTGGCAGGCTCTTGCACGGGTAAATCCTTGACTAAAATTAGGCGAATTTAAGCGTGGTGATGAAATAAAGTGCCAAGAGTGAGGTTATTAATGAAATTAGTGCATATAAACAAGGTCAATGCATTATTAATTAAGCTAGGACACTAAATAAGCGCCTGTCGCCTATTTTAGTGTGTTTCCCCACAGTGGGCGTAGAATGTGGGGTAATTATAGTGTGAAAAAGCTAACTTTGCTAAAAATGAAGCTATTCACACGGGAAAAAAGCAGGCAGTATGTGGCCAGTACACAGAAGCCATTTCTGGCATAAAAAACACCAAATTTGAAAAGTGTTATTTTTATGCATTTAAATAGCCAAATCAATAGTTCTAAATGAGCCCAATTGATCTGTCAAAGCGCAATTTTGATATTCTCAATTTTATAGCACATATAGTCAACTTTTAAGTGAAATAAAGCGCATTTCTTGTTTTTTGCATAAAACAATGAATATAACAGCTTTAAGTGTACTTAAAAATTATGTAGCCTTATACTTAAGGTTCTTAAGATTACCCTAACATATTCCAACTTAATATTAAGTACATAAGACCTATAAAAGGTGGATATATGCGTGTATATAAGGTGTTATAATGGCATTTTTTGTGTATTATCATAATTTTACTTATGTATACTATTTGTGTACTCTTATTTATTATTCCCATGTATAGTTCATGTGTTTAACATAACTTATAATTACTTTTTACTCAGTCCTGGAGATATAAAGGCTGACACTCGCCCACCCAAAAAAACAATAAAAAAAATGATAAGTTATACATTTTATTTTATTAATTTGTAATTTTAAGGTATTCAGAATAAATCTGTAGCATTAAAGATTCAACTTTAAAGAAATAAAACATAATAAAATATTATGAGTACTGGTTTTTTAACCCCTCAGCTGGTTGAACAGAAATTTATTTCTGTTTAAATTTTTTAAGAAGGGTGGATAAATTAGAAATTTCTTTTTCAGGTATCCATTTATCAAATTCATTTGATTTCCCTTTAAATCTTAGTAAATACTCAGTTCCTTTTTCTTTAGTAAGGATTCTTTTCTTGAGTATTTTTTCAATCTCTGCTTTTTCCACAATTTCTTCAGGTTGCTTTTTAGGCCTTCCCCTTCTTTTTGGAAATAAGTCAGGATCATTTGCATGGTAAGGTTTCAATAATGAGATAGGGAAAACTGGATGTTTCCTATCATATGGAGCATATAATATGACTTCCACTGCATTATTCCCAACCATTTTATTTACTACAAAAGGTCCTACAAAGGGATCCTTTAATTTAACATTACCTTGTAAGTTAAAATGTAGTGTTGATATGAGGACCTCATCTCCCTTTTTAAATTCAAATTCTTTATGAGATTTGTCCCACCTTTTCTTTTCATATTCAAATGCTTTTTGGATGCATTCTTCTGCATGCTTTCTACACATTTGTTGCATATGAATAAAGGATTTAGTGCCAGGGTGTATATCCAACCTTGGTAGTTTATTTAAATGATTTACTGGGGTATTTGGTACATATCCCAGCCAGAGTTCAAATGGTTTCTTCTCTGTTACAGAATGAGTTGTGCTGTTATAAGCAAATTCAAGGCCAGGAATTAATGTTACCCAGTCATGTGTGAATTTCTCATTGTCTTTGTATTCTAATCCAAAGGCACAATATCTTCTGATCATGTCTTCTAGAGTTTGTATCATCCTCTCAGCCAGCCCATCAGTTTGTGGATGGTGTGCTGTAGACAATTTTAATTGACAACCTGATACTTCCATCAAAGATGTCCAGAACTCTGAAGTAAATTTAGGATCTCTGTCAGAGATTATGGCTTTGGGGAACCCAGCAGTATTCATCATCTGAGTCCACCATAGTAACGCCAAGTCTTTAGCAGATACCTCTTTATGGGTAGGGATAAACTTACACATTTTTGTTAATCTATCCACTATTACCCAGCAAGAATTGAAACTTTCTTTTCCTGCTAATGGCAAGCCAGTTACAAAATCCATGTTTATAATTTCCCATGGAGCTTTTGGCTGCTCTATTTGTTGTAACAACCCAGCTCTCTTCCCAGTTAATCTTTTAGATTTCTGACAAGAGTCACATGTTTCAATGTATTTTTGTACATCCTCTTTCATGTTTATCAACCAGGCTGTATTTTTAACTCTGGTTAATGTTTTGTTAAAGTCAAAATGACCAGCTAAGATGTCATCATGACAAGTACTCAACATTAACTCTTTCATAGAAGGTGGTATTACTATTACATTGCTTAACTTTTTCCTGTTATATATATATCCATCTTCAATTGATAGTTTACCTTTTTCCAACGCATTTTTATACTTTGGAGGCAAGGTTTTAATTAATGCACTCATGGAGGCATTTGTTGGATCATTAAGAATGGTAGATAGTTTAGACAAATCTTTATCAGATGAATAATTTTCCAATATAGTTTGCATAAACTCTTCTTCTAAATCCACTATATAAATCCCAAATATATGTATAACCTCATTTTCAGGTACATAAGCTGGGTTGTCAGCATCATTTGGCAAAGGACTTCTGGATAATAAATCCACATTTGAATGCAATGTTCCTGCTCTGTGAGTGATTGTCATTCTTCCTCTGTACTCTTGTACAGCTAGTTGCCATCTAAACATGTGCCTATTAGGTGTTTTCATGTTTAGTAATGATTTTACTGCACTGCAATCTGTTATAAGTTCAAACTTCTGGTCTTCCAGATAGTAATGAAGTTTCTCCAAAGCCCACACCACGGCTAAACATTCTAGCTGTGTGGCACCATACCTTAATTCTGTTTTTCTTAAGGTTCTGGATATATAACAGATAACTACTTCAGATAATTTTCCATTTATTATCTGTTTTTGCTGTAAAGCAGCACCCAAACCTATGAAACTTGCATCAGTGTACAAGATAAAAGGTAGGGTGAAATCTGGCAGTCCAAATATTGGAGCTGACATTAAACATTCCTTTAATTTATTAAAGGCGTGTTGTCTTTCATTATTCCAAATGAAAGCTTCATTCTTCCTGATTAATGTTGTTAAAGGGGCTGCAATGGATTGGTAATTTTTAATATATGGTCTATAATATCCACACATACCCAAAAAACTTTGAACCTCTTTTACATTTTTAGGTATCCCAATGTTTTTAATTGCTGCCACTTTATTCTCGTCAACACAAATTTGTAATCCAGATACAACATGTCCAAGTACTTTCAAGGATTGAAATCCAAACTTACATTTCTTTAATGCAATAGTCATATTAATTTCATCCATTTTTTGAAAGACTCTTTTCAGGTGATTTAAATGTTCATCATATGTTTTTGAAAACACTATGATGTCATCAATATAGACCAATAGCCATCCTTCAACCATTTCCTGATGAAAAACACTATCCATCAATTTTTGGAAGACTGAAGGGGCATTCTTTGGGCCAAATGGCATTCTCACATACTTAAATATACCCATATGTGTGGTTATTAATAAGTAATTTTGAGAATTTCTTTCCACAGTAATCTGGTGGTAACCCTTGTTCCCATCCAATCAGGAAATATATTTTGCTCCTTGTAAGGTAGCATGGATAGAAGCTATCCTTGGTAGAGGTTAAATATCATCTACTGTATATGTATTCAGAGCTCTATAATCACCGCATAATCTTGCCTTATCTTTTTCATAAGAGATTAATACTGGTGAAATGACACAATACTTAGGTGTTGTGTCCACTTTTTCAACAATACCCATTTCCAACAACAATTTTATATTGTCTTCAATATCTTTCCTTTTTGCAGGAGATGCTGGGTAAGGTTTCTTTTTTAAGCTGCCAGGAATATTATCCAGATCACAGCTTAGAGAGATTTTCATCTCATGGTCTTTGACCAATCCTAGTTCATTTGAGCCATGAGCAAATGCCATAGGATATGATTTAATTAATCTCAAAATATCTTCTTCTTCAGTCTTTGAGAGTTGAGGGCTGAAAGAGGCCTTTTGGATTTCATTTTCCAATTCACTCACTTCATTGGTGGTTCTTCCACCTTTCAGTTGTTCTTCTCTAGGAGAAATGGCATATACTGAATTCTCAGAACATATTTTGAATTTTCTCTTACCATTCACGTCTATGGTGAAACAACTGTTTGCAGGATCTAGTTTAATGCCAAATTTTGTCAATAAATCATTGCCAATAATAAACCAATCACTACAATTATTATTATCCATTACTACAAATTCACAAACTGCTCTAACATAACCATTATTATATTTAAAGAATACAGCAGTTTGGTATTTGCCAATTGGATTTAATACTGAACCAAAACCCCTCCAGTTCTTTGTCTGAACAGGTTCTAGTTTTTCTTGGTACTTACTATCAAGTTTCATTAATGTATCAATTGAAACTACACTACCAGCAGCCCCAGTGTCAAGAATGGCATTCATTTCTTTTCCACATATGATAATAGGTGCTCTGATAGGTGTTATTTTGTAAGTATCATGAGATACATCTTTAATTATTTCAGCTTCCTCTATGGAATTTAAAGATGTGTCTGTATGAGGTATAGCATCATTCAGGAACATTATATCCTGTTCTAATACAAATATCTCATTTTCATCATCACTGTAAGATATGTTACTTTTGCAATCCTCACTAGATTCCACATTTTCATCTTCATGATTACTAGGTTCAGAATTCTGTGAGGTTTCAATAACATTTATTCTTTTCTTACACGTGTGACCCTTAACCCAAGGTTCATTACATTTGTAACAAGTGTTATTTTCTTGTCTCTTAGGGACAAGGGGAGCTGAAGGTTTTTTCTTTTCCACTGGTAACTTACTTGTAGTAGGTTTTACCACTTCAACACTTTGTCTGTAATTACTATACTTGGTTTCATACTTGTGGTTTAATAATATCTCATTGCATATATTAATGAATCCAGAGGTGTCTCTGACAGTTTCAGTTCTAGCTACAATAATGTCTCTAACTGATATAGGCAACTTGTATATTATTTTTTCTTTCCACTCTTCATAATCCATTTTTGGATCCATAGCTTTCATGATTTTTATTAAATTCATTAAGAAGACCATGGGTTAATCTCCAGCATTTGGATTATATCTGGCCCTTTCATACAGTCTTTGTTGAGTGATTCTAAATTTTGGGCCACCAAATTGCCTTTCAATTAGTGCCTTCCATTCATTCCAGGAGTAATTAATTCCCTCACTCAATACAGATTCAAACCATAATAAGGCCACATCTGTAAATAAAGATATTAACTTTGAAGTAATTTCTTCATCAGGTAATTTGTATGAAAATTTTAAGTTATCAATTCTTTGTATGAATTGTTGCCAATCAGATTTTGAATCCCCGTCAAAAGAAGGGTACTGATCTAACTTAGGCCAGTTCTTTTGGCTAGTTTTTGCTTCCCTAACCTGAGGAATATTGAGTAATTCACTTACTTTAGAAAGATGATCATTTATTTCATCTTTTACTGATTTTATATTCTCAGAGCCCATAACACTATGTTCATGTTCAATCATTGGTTTATCATCAGAGTGTTTCATAAAAACTGGTACTCTTTCTACATAAGAGGTATTATCTTTTATTGTTTCAGTATTTTTCAAAATTTTAGCTACTTCAATTTCTACTCTTTGTAACCTATCTTTAATCACAGGTACATGATTTAAGGTATCATTTACATTTGAAAAAGACAATTTTACACGTCCCTCTATGGTAGCCATAATATTCTGAGAGTGTTCTAATTTACTTTCTAAATTTCTAATCTCAGATTTTAATCTTTTATTCTCATTGATTAATTCATTATTTGAATTTTCAATAATTTTTAATTTATTGGCTGTGGTACTCAATGATTGTGTTAGTTGTAATAATACATTTTCTGTATTAATGTTTGACTCTTTTGAGAACTCTTCCAATTTTTCAATTCTCAATAATAATTTACTTATTATTTTTGATTCCATTGGATTCTCTTTTAAAAAATATTCTATTTTTTCCGTGTCCAATTCAGAAGACTCATTATCAGGGTCAAGATTTAATTCATTTGATTCCATTTTTATATTAATAGTATTTTCCTGGTGATCAATAAAACTATTTACATTGTCCTCATGTAAAGACAAGTTTAACATATTCTGTTCAAATGAATAATCCTTTAAATCCTTATCAATAATATCCAATATTTCCTTATCAATCTCATTACCTATAAGTAATTTATTTTCAGGTTGATATAATTGATCATAAGAAGTTGGATGACTTACCAAGGTCTTATCCCACTTCCCCTGCCTCTCCTTGCCTTTCCCCTGTAAGGGTGACTGCTGGAGCCCTGCTGTTGAGGATTGTTGTAGTTTTGGGCGTACCAATCCCATTTCCATTTGCTTACTGTAATTTTTTGGTCCTCCTCTTGGGCTGGAGGTGTTGCTATGGAATTGTTGGGTGCCACTGTTGGTGGTTGAGTCTTTATGTCCACTAGAGCTTGGTTGACTTCTATGAAACCTTGAGCTGCTCTCTTTTCCAGATTGTTGATCTGGTCCACTATATTGTTGACTCTTATTGTCAAGGTGTTCAGTAGGGTGGATAGGGAGTGAACTTGTTCTTGTAAAGTATTTTTTGTTTTCTTTATTGAAACCTGATTTAAAAGCTTTTCCCTTTCCTCCAGAGACATTGACGGAGTGTTGTTGATTATGGGAGAGTCCTGGCCCTCCATTTGAATGTCCTGTAACAGGTCTTTCAGCTCTAGGTCTTAAGTTATAAGGTTTTACCTTATTACTTACAATGTCATTGTTGTCACACATTTTTACGTGGAATTTAAAGAATTGAAAGTTTAGATATGAAAACTTCAAAAAGGAGTTTTATCAGTATTTATCAATACCACTGAAGACAATTTTATTGCCTACTTATTGGTATGAAGTGAATATTTAAGTGCCAAAAGTCAAATATGCTTTTATGTGGTCACTTGATTTAACTGGTCTACAATATGTAGCCGTGTTTTTATATTCAAAAGAAAACAACTTTCAGTATGATTCTTTCTAAATATTTAATGAATTTTACAAACCAATAAAAGAAAAGATTAAGAGTCCTGTTAAAAGAAAACAATTAATCAGTTTAATTGGTTTATTATCTGCAAAGATCACAAATTTAATTGGTCTATTGACAGACTCCCACTAAGAACAATTATATGTTAAATTAGTGGTAAAAATTTTATCTGCAAAGATCTCAAATTTAATTGGTCTATTGACAGACCCACTAATAACAATTATAAGTTAAATTAGTGGTAAAATTGTTGATTCAATATCACAATTTTATAATATAACAGGGCTTCTTTTTCTGAAATCACTATATAAGTGACCCCAACCTGTTGTAATTATCCAAATATTTCTATAGGGATATTATTTACGTGCACCTTCTTTTGAAAATTTCACTTACAGGATTATAACAGAATTCTTGAGGAAAGGTCCCCAATTGTCAGGCTAGGGTCAAGTACAAGGACGTGAACTAGCTTGAATAGTCAGTTTTCTAGAAGATTTTAATGGTCCTATATGAATACTGTAGTTTTAATCCACTAAGTTGTAAAATATAATCAAATATAGAGGTCTCAGTAATATAATTCTCACTATTCTTATATATGGCTTACAATCTTTATAGTTGGTAGAAAAATAGATTATATAAATTCAGATACTGTTCAAAAGTCTTATAAAAGTACTAATTGATATGTATTGTAATTGGTTTGGTTATATTGGTTAAATTGTAATGATAAAGAATGAAGAAATACAACCCAAAAACCTCCTCCTTTTATACACACTGAGTTCCCCAATGATTCCCTTGATGTACCACCCAATACACAGTTAATGACGCCTCTAAACAACTAATAGACATGCCCATCAACATTCCCAGTAACCCATGACATAATTAGAAGAGTAACACCCGCCAAAATCCTGTAATAATAAGGGAAATCCATCAAAATTAAAGAAAAAGACAAAAAGAGAGTATATGCGTATAAAACAATAATATTAAAGACTAAAGGAGACTTTTTAAGTTTAATAATAGCTTAATAATAAGGGGGATTGACTTTAGAAATAATGGGGCTAATCCTGACATTATACTAGGTGAAATTCCCATTCAAAAATAACCAAAATTGACTGAGAAACCACCCAAAAACTTAAAAAAGAGCGTGAGATGTGGGGTAACTACATGCAGTTCTTGGCAGGCTCTTGCACGGGTAAATCCTTGACTAAAATTAGGCGAATTTAAGCGTGGTGATGAAATAAAGTGCCAAGAGTGAGGTTATTAATGAAATTAGTGCATATAAACAAGGTCAATGCATTATTAATTAAGCTAGGACACTAAATAAGCGCCTGTTGCCTATTTTAGTGTGTTTCCCCACAGTGGGCGTAGAATGTGGGGTAATTATAGTGTGAAAAAGCTAACTTTTCTAAAAATGAAGCTATTCACACGGGAAAAAAGCAGGCAGTATGTGGCCAGTACACAGAAGCCATTTCTGGCATAAAAAACACCAAATTTGAAAAGTGTTATTTTTATGCATTTAAATAGCCAAATCAATAGTTCTAAATGAGCCCAATTGATCTGTCAAAGCGCAATTTTGATATTCTCAATTTTATAGCGCATATAGTCAACTTTTAAGTGAAATAAAGCGCATTTCTTGTTTTTTGCATAAAACAATGAATATAACAGCTTTAAGTGTACTTAAAAATTATGTAGCCTTATACTTAAGGTTCTTAAGATTACCCTAACATATTCCAACTTAATATTAAGTACATAAGACCTATAAAAGGTGGATATATGCGTGTATATAAGGTGTTATAATGGCATTTTTTGTGTATTATCATAATTTTACTTATGTATACTATTTGTGTACTCTTATTTATTATTCCCATGTATAGTTCATGTGTTTAACATAACTTATAATTACTTTTTACTCAGTCCTGGAGATATACAGGCTGACAAATCTAATAAAGAACACACTTTTAAAAAGGGTGATTAAGTGTTGATTTCTACAGTCCACTTCAATTTACAAGGTAATAACAAATTGAAAGACCCATTTGTTGGTACATTTGTTGACAAAGGAATGATTGGAGATAATTCAGTTGAAGTTATTTTGTATTCTCCATATGACAGAAAACATTCTGTTTTTCCAATATCTCTTGTTAAACCTTACACATCTAATAGTGATTTATTTCCAAAAAGGAGGAGAAGACCAAAGAAAACCCCAAATGAAATCACTGAAACAGCAGAAATTGAAAAGATTCTTAATGAAAGAATAGTCACTGCTGAAAAAGGTACAGAATACTTATTGAGATTCAAGAATAAATCATCTGAATATGATTCTTGGATACCTGGAAAGGAGATATCTAATCTTCCTACTCTATTAAAGAAGTATAAAAAGAAAAAATCATAGCATTTTTTTTATTGTTTTTTTTTAGAGTGAGGGAGTGTCAGCCAGGCTACTAGACTTATTCAGTAAAATAATTAATTATTTTACTGAGATAAAGCTACACCTTTTTTTAATGCTTATTAATAATTAATTATTTAGTACTTACTTATGTATTACTTACAATTAACTAGCTAATTAAATTAAGTAATATAAATAATTAATAAATTCAAGTAATTGTCCCATAAATTTTTACTCCCTAACACCATTCTCAATACCACAGCAGAGTGGGAATAAAAATAGTAATAAAATTTAATAAAATTCTTAAAATTATCAAATTCTTTTACTGAGAGGTTTGGATTTCCGTGAAACAATATGTTTAAATAAAATATGTTGTATTAATTGTGACAGTCCAAGGCAACTCAGTAATCTATCTTGATGTAACTTTAAAAAATAATTGGAATAGACAAATCAAAAATTAAATGAAAAAAATTAAAATTGAAAATTTCTACAACCAATTATTTTCACCAGTCCCAATCAAGTTTTCCTATTTTATATAATAGCCAGTAGAAAGACCTAAGGCCAGATGCACCATCATATTAAAACAGTAATCTATCTTGATGTAACTTTAAAAAATAATTGGAAGAGACAAATGAAAAATTAAGTGAAAAAAATTAAAATTGAAAATTTTTACAACAAATTATTTTCACCAGTCCCAATCAAGTTTTCCTATTTTATATAATAGCCAGTAGAATGACCTAAGGCCAGATGCACCATTATATAAAAACTGCCAGCCAGGCTACTAGACTTAACCGGTAAAATAATTAGTTATTTTACTGAGTTGAAGCCACACCCCTTCTTCTTACTAATAATTAATTATCTACTTAAGTATTACTTACAATTAACTAGTTAAGTACAATAAGTAGTATAATTAATTAGTGTAAATAAAATGTCCCTTACCATTTTACTCCCTAACACCGTGCTCAACGGTATTAGTCAATGGGAATAGAATTTAATAATAAAATTATAATAAAAAAACTTTAAAGCAATTATATTACCTCAGTGAGAGTTTTGGAATCCCGTGAAAGTAATATAATTAATTAATTATTGTGTAATTAATTGTGGCAGTCCAAGGAACTCAAACTTTATTGCTAATAAATTTGATGCACTTGTTGACGTACCAGTTTATTTATTTCTTATGTCATATATGTACTCCTTTTAGTAATTCATCTTCTCACATTCTTACAGTATATGGTGTAAATTCCGTATATTTTATTCCCTCATGTTTTGCCTTTAAAAGGCCTCTTACTTTGTGCTTTTCAGAAGATTCATTCATCAATTACTTATTACTACAATTACAAAACAATACTTATTTCTATATTTTATAAGCTTAATATTTACAACAGCATAATTCTATTCTATAAATTATACTAATAATTAAAAACTACCTCTTATACTTGAGCAAATAAATCAATTTGATTAAGAAAATTCGTACTTTACTTTGAGAGTTCATTAAATCCCCAATTTTCCTTGTATAAACCTCGAATAAACTTCTAGACCCAAAAGGACCGCTTGACAATTGGAGGCCTTCCCAAAATATCGACGGCGCATCGTGATTTGAGGGCATAAATGGTTGGGACCATCGGAATTCGAGTACCTGTAAGGACGAGAGAGCGATGAAAACGACAAATGTTGTAGACAATCCTATAGTACTAGCTATAGGCCTTGACCAAGGGAGTTGGAGAAAAACCAGAGAGAAAATCCCCTGTCCCTTTAAAAAAATAGAGTGAGATTTACTTGCTAAAGTAAGTTGGTTCCTGTTTTGCTAAAGCCCCTTTTCAACACACTTGACTGCTTGATGAGCCAAGAAAGTAGTCCCAGATAGACTACCAGACCAAAGAACTAAAATGTAGAACAAAGTCCACACCAGAGACAGCAAAGATACTTGATGTAGGCTGCAAATCTACACCAGAGACAGCAATAATACTTGCTATAGCTTGCAAGACTATAACAGAGAAAACAGTTGCCAAAGTTAAGTTAAATGAAGAACTCACTTGCAACAAACACAGCCAATTGTGGCCAGAAAACAGTGAAAACTGAGTGAGGAACAATGATATCACCTCCGGATGGTTGTATGATGATTAAGGTTGCCCCAAACTGTCTTATTCACTATGTACACACAGACCACTAACTAAGAGCCCATGCTCACCCACCAATCTGGCGCCTGTACCCTCCAAATTGCATAAAAAACCCTCCTGGAGCGCTCCCCAACCTCCTAAAACAGAGGCGGGCAGGCCGCCTGAAGCGGCATGGCCTCCCTGAAGCCAGAAAACCAATAAAAACCACTAATCTACTTAGAAAAATTAGCTACAACTACTAAAACCTTTAAAACACGGAATTTCACTATAACAACATTGAGACATGAAATATAGAGAAAATTAGCTCTATCCAATGGTACTAAGCACTTAACCCTAAGACTTAAGGTTAGCCTGTAAAACACAAAAAACAAAATTAAACAGCAATCTATTATAAATGAAAAAGGAGGAAATGACCCCTTAAACCTCAGAATATGAAAAATGTCTACAAGACATAAAATATAGAGAAACACCAGGGCTATCCAATGATAGTACCCACATACTGGCAGACCCAATATCCAGGGAATAAAACTAGAAAAATACCCAATTCTTTAACAGATGTCAATTAAGACATGCACAAACAGTGCCAAATCACACAACAAAGGCCACTTCCAATGTTGGAAGACCATATCCTCCCTCCAATTGAGAATTTCCGCATTCTTTCTTCATCCAACCACCATGTTTAACCCTCTTCCCAAATCTGCCTCTGAAATGGGCCCCTGCCTATACTGCATCGACAATAATTTAATCTGGGCCATGACACCACCTGCTCATCCATACAGAATGTCCTGCGATGTCTTCCAATCCAGAAAGAAGACCTGCCACAGACCTGGTCCACTTTCTTCCACAACAGATTCACCTTCACCTCAACCTGGTCCTTCTTCTTCCAGCACCAAAAGATCTAGGCCATCCATCCTGATACCCAGATTAATCAAAAAACTCCACCCTTCCCAGAAGAGTGCCACAACCCATAAAACAACTAGTTCCACCATCCCTGGTCCACCTGATGGTAAAGAACATTCATTTCTTCCTTCAACTTTAAAACTGATAACTTCTCAGTTCCTCCCTCTTCTGATAGTGATGATAACAATGTAGGATCCATTGCACCACCAACACCAACGCACTTGCCCACTATCAAGGCCAAGTTCCAACAACACACATCTCAACAGAAACAACTTCTGCTTCACTACTTCCAATCCACTCCTGCTAGAGATCCACATAACATTGAGAACAGAACACACCTCATTCACCAGTTCAAGGCTAATTCTGAACACTTCATTTCTTCTCTTGATTCCCTCTGTAATTCCACTAGTACTTGAGTTTGATCCAGAAAAGAAAAATTGACCACACCCTCTATAGGATGTAACCACAAATCAACCCTCAGTTTTAAGTCTTGGGGGACCATCCTCATTTTATAGTCTTGGGGGACTCAAAAACCCTCAGTTTAAAGTCTTGGGGGACTCAAAAATCTAAATCATAAACCCAGAACCAGAGATCAACCACATTAAGACACAGAGAAAAAACTAACATTCTGGGGTAATTGTGAATAGAGCTGCCAGCCCATCAATTACCCCAAACTTGCCTTTGCTAAATTCAGAGGCTCCCCCTGTGGATACCCTCCACCAATCTTTCAAAACCAACTCCAACAACAAAACCCTTTTTCCTCAGTTTATAGTCTTGGGGGACTTACAACCCTCAGTTTAAAGTCTTGGGGGACTAACACAGTGTTCAGTTTAAAGTCTTGATAAAATATTGTAACCAGCCAGTTTAAAGTCTTGGACGACTAACAGAAACCAGATTTCAGTTTGAAGTCTTGATGGACTGATCTTGATACCATAGCTTTTTCAGTTTAGAGTCTTGATGGACTGACGGAATTTTGCATAAAATGGACGCAGCCAATTTCATGCAGCACACCTCTACAGCCAACCTGCTGAGCTTTCCCCATCACTTCATCATCTACCCATCACTGACAAAAAATCTCATCCTATCCCTTTTTATCATCTTTTCCCACCACAGATCATGGCTGGATCTCCTGATGTTAACCCTTCTACTCTCCCTTGCTTCACTGCTCCCAAGGACTATGCCTGCAAACAGTGCATCCACATGTGCAGACCTTGCACATTCACTTTTCCAAATCCTGAATCCAAATTCTACAACATGGCTTGTGACTCTTGCTATTCCAAAAAGAAAAGATGTGACAGAGACGCCAAATACCCTATTTCTCCGCCTTCTCCTTCTCACAAATACATCTCCAGATCCCCTACCAGATCCCCAGAGCTTGGTCCTTCCTCTTCCTCTCTATCTTCTGCTCCTTCCAGAAGATCCAGAAGCTAAGCTTCCCACACTCTTCCCAAAAGACCAGCCTTAGCCTCACAAGAAACTGCTTTTATCTCCGCCAAATTAGCTCCAAAAGCTTCAAGATCAACTCCCAGGCTTCTAGACCGCGTCCAGGCGGCCTGCCCGCCTCACCAAACAATGAAAATCAGGGCCAAAACCTCCAAAAACAGCCAGAAAACAGCCACATTCATCCAGAAAACAACAACAACTCAACCCAACTACCTCCTAATGCTCCTAGAGCAATGCAATCCACCCTTCCAAAGTCCAAAAGCACCAAAATTTACCAGATTTCTAAGAGACCTGCCAGAGAACCCCAAGAAGAAACCAGAACACCACACACTGCTCCACAACAAAGACTTTGTCTCCAACTAAGACAAAGAAACTACACCTCTCCTCTGTCAGCCAACTACTATTCTGACAGTTCCATCTCTTCAAATTCTCCATCCAGAAGAGAGCAGTCTGCTTTCAAATCCCCCTCTCCTGCTCCATCCTTTAACAACCCTGGTACCCCATCACCAGCACCTCCTCCAGCTGAATCCACCAGAAATAACAACCACAACCACAACAACAATCTCACTGCTCCAACTAGGCCCCAGGAACATCAGCATCCCAGTTCACCTTCTCAGGATACTTCAGAGGAAGACCATGAGAATCCATATCTTTCCCTAGTTGATCCACCCACTATGACCATAACAAAATTGTCAGAGTTCCAAATCCCAGCTGCTTACAGATTTGATGAGCTTCCAATCTGTAAGTACCAAATTAATTATTCCATTTCTTTAACAAAAAATAATTACTGATACAATTCTTCTTGTCTAGTTGGCACCCCTCCTCCTGAATCTATTATTGGAGTTGGCCAACCTCTTGAAACTTCTTTGACCCTGGATTATGGAGACATGAAGAAACACCTAAGCACCATGTGTTCCAACATGCTAAAAGCCTTTGCCCTCCATGGACCTTTGAATGACTTTGAAAAATCCCTGAGAAAGCGCCTACTGGACGACCACTGGAAAATGTCTAGGATCATTAAGCACACCCTCCAGCACTCCATTCCTGCCTCTTCTTCTTCCTCCTCTGAACTTCCCTCTAATCCAATTCCTGACCATTACAATCCCTATCATCTCTCCAGCAGGATGCACTTCAAAGAACACAGTGCTTCCCACAATCCCAACAAAAAACAAAAACGTCCTCACAATCCGGACCAGCCTCCAGAAGCTTCATCATCCAGACAATGAGCTCCTGCAAAAAGATTAGAAACATAATAATAATATAAAACAATTAATAAAAAATAATATCAGATTTTTTTTTTTTAATGATATCTACTAATATACTAAAATTAAAAATTGATAAATAAAATGAAATGAAATAACATAACTTAAATAAAATAAAATATAAAAAATAATAAAAATGGTATCCCCCAGCAAATTGATGAGCTGATCCCCTGATACCTTACCCACATCTAAGTGCACCTTGATGTGGATACACAATTAAATCTTTTAAATGATTAACAGAAAACAAAATTCAAAAAATTTAGAAATTCAGAAGATAATAAAAATAATGAAACACAGAAACACCTGAAATAAATAATAAAAAAAATAAAGTAGCATTGCCCGGCCAATTGATGAGCCTTTCCCCACCAATGCTTGCCCACATCCAGGTGACCCTGATGTGGTAACACCCTATGTTTTTGATTTTATAATTTTAAACAACCCCCATAACAAAATTAAAAGAAAAAAAGAGAAAAAAGAAAATAATCTAAAACTGCTATCTAGAAAAAACATAACTGCAAAATCAAAGACAGTCCAGCTCCATAGATGGTCCAATAAGGGAAAGTCCGATCAATAGAAATGATCACTGGGTGGGCTCCCTCCAATAAGTAAAAATGATGGGAGACCACCAGTGATCCACCACCAATCTGAAAGAACCAAAGATAAAGAAGCCAGTCCCAAACCAGTTTAAAGTCATAGTGGACTTGAAACCTGAATAATAAACAACAGAAGTAGAATTCAACTAGGAAAAACAAAGACTTGAAACAGACATTCTGGGGTAACTGTTCTACAGAGCAGCCAGCTCATCAGTTACCCCCAAACTTGCCAAAATAAAATCTAGAAGCCCCCCCCTGGATACCTTCTAACAAAAACACAAAATCCAACACAATAAATCGAAACCAATAAGAGTGAAGAGTACAGCACTTGAAAACCATAGGAAATTCCAGTTTAAAGTCATAGAGCCCTAAAACCTGTGAAAAGAAACCAATACTAGGGTTCAACCAAATTAAGAAAAAGGGTTGGAAACAGACAATCTGGGGTAACTGTTGATAGAGAAGTCAGCCCATCAGTCACCCCTACACTTGCAAAGATCAAATCTAGAAGCCCCACCCATGGGTACCCTCTAACAAGAGTTTCCAACAAACAGATGCATAGCATCACCACAAAAAAACCAAAATTACAGAATGGTCCGTAGTTTATCCTCATTGCGGAGTCAATCTTCTTCATGCCTAGTGCCCCTGGGATAAAACCTCTTCACTTGGTCTGCAGACACCCTCTTTTTTAAGACTGCACCATCCAACTCTTCCAAAACATAAGAACCTCCAGATGCCTGAGATCTGACTCTGTAAGGTCCATTCCATCTGTCAGCAAACATTTTCCCCCACTGACTCTCCAAACTTCTATTATACACCAAAACCAAACAACCAGGTTTCAAGGGATTCCTGAGTCTATGAGCCAACTTCTTGTCCCAGTACCTGACTGATTGATTCCTAATCTTCATCATTCTAGAGTATGCCTTCTCTTGACATTCCTCTCTACATTCCAACTGTTGCATTCTGGCACAGAGCAAATCTTCTGTTGAGTGCACATCATCCCAAGCAATTCCAAGATAAGAGACAGCTTCCAAGTCCACTGGTAGAAAGGCTTTCTGACCAAACATTAACTCATAAGGAGAATAGCCAGTTTTCCTCTTCACAGTGACCCTATCAGCAAATAAAACCAAGGGTAAATAATGCCTCCACTTTTCGGCACTATCTCCGCACATCTTCACCAAAGCATTCTTGATAACTTGGTGGCCTCTTTCAACCATGCCTTCAGCTTCAGGATAATACGGTGTTGCCACTCTAACCCTAGAACCAACACTTGCCACAGCTTCTTTAAATTCGGCACCAAACTCTGGCCCACCATCAACAGTCACCAACTTCATCAACCCATACTTATAAATCCACTCCTTCTTCAAAAACTCTTCCACATTCTTGGCAGTCAAATTAACCAGAGGCACTGCCTCAACCCAACCAGACAAATCATCCCTAGCAAAAATCAAGTATTTATACCTGCCCTCTTTAATATGGACAGCATCCAGACTGACTCTCCCAAAGACAGTTGATTCACCAGTAGCAGGGCCCACCTCTTTAGGTTTCAAGTGACTTCTTCTTTGACATTCTTCACAAGATTGAACCCAACCCTGCACAGCCAACTTCATACCCGGCCACCAAAATCTGTCTGCTACTCTTCTATAAGTCTCCCCAAAGCCTCTATGACCAAGGTCTTCATGCAAAGACTTCAAAACCAATTCTTGAACCTTCTTCTGAGTCACCACCACTTGAGGATTAGGATGTCTCCTTCTCATCAACCGCCTTCCTGACACATAAAATCCAGGACTCTTCTTCTTGATTGCCAACCAAGTATCATCATCACAACTATCTGGCCTCTCCAAGGTCCACAGATATTCCACCAAAATAAAATAAAACCCAGACTGACCCCAGGTCTCATCTTCAAAATACAACAAAACAACATCCAAGGGTACAACTCTGTCATCAAAATCACCAGTGTGAACATGAGCCAATTGAGCAGCCCAACCAGGACACCAATCCTTAAATTTTGGCACGTCCTTCTCTTTCCACTGAACCTTGTGAGAATCCAGTTCACTAACAAAAACACCCTTTTCCAATTTTGAGCTGTCCCAAACAACAACTCCATCTTCATCAACAAAAACAACCTGATCACCAGAATCAAGATCAGATCCAGCCAGTTTAGCCTCTTGGGGGAGGTCAGAACAATCATCCAGTTTAGCCTCATGGGGGAGGAAAGAAAAATCTTCAGCACCCTTTGTGCTGGCCCTAACCACTGGAACATCCTTGTCAAACTCTTCAGAATCAGAATCCTCGTCTGTAGGTGGTCTCCTTGATAATCTGTCAGGCATAGTAAAGGTTTTACCTGGTTTGTGTACCAGGTCAAAAGAAAAATGTTGAATAAATACCACCCACCTAGTCATTGTAGCATTTGGAAGACTAGGTGTATTGATCATCTGAACCAAAGATTTTGCATCCACCTGCAGCTCAAAATGCTGCCCCCACAAAACTGTCTGTAGCTTCTTTAAAATTTTAGCTACGCCACACAATTCCAACTTAGGTTGAGAATACCTAGATTCCACCTCATTAAACACCACAGACTCATATCTTACTGGCCTGACCCTCCCAGTCTTATCCTCCTGAGACAAAACAGCACCAGCAGCAATATAGCTTGAGTCCACTGCCAGGTAAACTTTTCCAGCACCAACACCATAATCCAACTTGTGAAGAACAATATCCTCACCAACAACCTTTTTCAACTTCTGAAAAGCCTCTTCATACTCTTCAGTCCATTCCCAATCTGCATCTTTTCTGGTCAACCTCCTTAAAGGTGAAGCCAACAAAGAAAAATACTTAATAAAAATCCTGACATATACACATACACCCAAAAATCCCCTGACTTCAGTAGTATTTTTAGGCCTTGGCCATGACTGGATTTTATTAATCTTCTTCTTCACCATAATCCTTCCCTCTTTACATACTAAATGAGCCAGAATTTCCAAAGCAGGAACACAACAACAGAATTTTGACCCTGAAATGGTCAAACCAGCCTCTTCAATCCTGAACAACACTCTCTCTAGAGTTATTGCATATTCCCACACAAACCTCCTTATGCCAGGGTTCTCCGCTAACACCTCATTACCATAATCAGTGGATGGTCCTTTAATTCCACCATCATCAATAAAAATACCAGCATGAGTAGGAACCTCATCCTGCAAAATCCAAGCCATCTGTGCTTGATAAACTGCCACTGAATTAGTTGCTCCTTGAGGCAACCTAGTGAGCTGAAATCTTCCCAAAGGAGTCTCAAAAGTTATGAGAGGCCTTAAATCCGTATGTAGTTCCCTCTCATCATAATCACCCATAATATCACCCAAACCATAACACACCCTTCCAGAAAAAGCTTCAACAAAATCCTCTGCACTTGGTGGCATACCAGCATCCTTGATAGTGACTCTATTCAAGGCTCTAAGATCATGAACCACCTGCAACTTTCCATTCTGCTTCTTTACACAGAACACCGGACTTGAGTAACTGGATGTTGATTGTTTATATAACCCAGTCCTGACTCTTTCCCTAACAATCTCCACAAAATCCTCTCTAATAGCGGCTGGAATCGGAATAGGTTTGATTTGCCAAGGTTCATGACAAAACACAGGAATCAAGTAAGATTCCCCATAAGAGTGCTTCAATACACCCCTTTCCTCCTCAACAAACCCCACAGCTTTTTCCCTTAGCACAATAACGTGCAACAACAACTTCTTTTCTTCTTCAGACAACCACCCATCAGGACCAAAATTAACAACTTTCAATCTTTCCACAGTCACCCTAGCCGTCTCTACAAATTCTTGAGGATTCTTCACCAAAGGAGTACAGTACGGATCTCTTGACAAAGGAGGTCTCTTCAAAGGCAGATTCAAACCCACATGCATAGGCTCATTGACAGGTCTAATCTTCTGCGCTACCTTCTTATACTTTGCCGCTCCACCTTCAACTTGAGGGATATTCAGGAAATCTTCACCACCAGACCTGGAACAAAAACCAAGGGTTTCCCCATTGCTCACATGTGTGGCCAAGGTAATGTTTTTGAAAGGTGTAGAAGAAACCCTAGCGGTGCACAATTGGGAGGACTTACTTTTACACCCCAATCTCACCACTCCAAAACTTTTCCGCAATTCCACATCTTCATCCTCACTTCCAACTTCCAAATCTTCAAATCTTGATTCATCTTCTGAATCACAACTTCTAAAATTGTGCAGTTTATCCTCATGCTGGAGGTCCAAAAATCGATCTTGATGATCTTCTCTCTTCAAAATTTTCTGCAGTTTAACCTCATGCTGGAGGCCTAAAAATACAAAAATATTTTGCATCTTCTTTCTTCATTATCTTTAGATTTTTTTCTTGATTTTCATGAATTATCTTGAAATTTTTATCTTCTTTTCTTGAGTTTTCTTCTGACCTACAAAAAAAACCAGGGGTTTCCCCAATGCTCACAGGTGTGGCCCAGGTAATGTTTTTGAAAGGTGTAGAAGAAACCCTAGCGGTGAAAAATTGGGAGGACTTACTTTTAGACCCCAATCTCACCGCCCCAAAACTTTTCCGCATCTCTTTCAATAAAGATATATAACCAATCTTCTTCTTTGAACTTAAATTAAAAATAATTAAGAATCTTGAGAGAGAACAGAGACTTGATAAAAAACTTGATGAATACTTGCAAAGAAGAGAAACATTAAAAAGAGAAAGTTGAAAATCCACTTGGTATATCTCCAAGGGAGCTGACCTACTACAACCTGGGATTTCCTCATCTTGGGGAGACGTTGTAGCACTAGGGTGATCAGCCCTCATTACTCTAAAAAAGACAGACTCTCAATAGAGCCTGAGCCGCACTCCAAAAAACCAGAGGCAGCACCCACTTCCTTCCTTCTCCTGCAGCAGTCCATGCACTGGCACATTGAAGATAAACCAGGCCTAGTCTACCAATCATCCTCTCCAGGGGATGACAACCTCATGTGAAGTCTCCTTTTGTCTTCACCAGTCAACTCCAAACTGATTCCCAAATCAAATTGATAACCAATTCTTGCCCCAAAATCCATCAAGAATGGCCCACCCAAAACTGCTTTTACATTACCTTTAGCAATGTAAAAATGAACCTTCCCTGAGGCTCCTCCAACATCTAACTTCACAAACTCTGAAGTTCCAACCAATTCAGTGACATGGCCACCGATCCCTCTCAAATTCCCACCAATACCAGTTTTGATGGGGAGGCCCATATGAGTTGCCTCAAACAAAGAAATCAGGTTTATCTGAGAACCTGAATCCACCGATGCCCTTGCCTCCCTGCCATTCAGAGTGACATTGACATATCCAAGAGGAGCAGAAAAATGAGTTTCAAACCCCTCACCAAACTTTTCAGCAGAATCACAAATGTATTCTACCTCACCAGAAGAAACTCTTCTCCTGTTAAACAAATTTTTTTCCCTATCAGCCAACCCTGGACTGATAGTATACAATTCCCCATAAGATAGGGAAACCTGACCCTGATTCATCCTTTCCAGGACAGAGTCCATAACATTAACTTGACCAGACACTACTGGCCTCTCAAAGTGAGCTCTTTGCTTCACCACCTTGGTCCTAGAAGATTCTTGAGGACCAGCACCACCAACAGATTTATCATTAACAGGAACCAAAACAGATCCCTCACCAGAACCTCTGACTCCAACAGGCTTTGGCAATGAAGCCAAAGGGACATCCTCCTCAGAGTCATAATCCACCTCCATTGGCATTGGCTCACCATTCAGGTCCAATGCACCAAAACTAGGGGGGCCCATGTCAGCCATACCCTTCTGCATCTTGTACAGCTCCTCTTTGCTGTACCTCTTCCTAGCTGCACTCAGCTTAGGATCCCCCTTTGAAGCATTTGGCTTTGGTTGGGCCTGAGAACTGCTCTTAGGCCTTCCCACCTTTCCTGCTTCCACATCATAAACACCAGCCAATCATTCACCGCTTGACTGTCCACCACAAGAATACAACTCCAAACCACCAAAGGAAGTAGAAAAAGAGACCTTATTGACCTCCTTCCCCTTTCCCTTGACGTCCTCATCTAGCTTAACAGAAGACTTCCCCTGATCAAGAATCTCCTCAAACCTTGGCCTCCTTTGATTGAGACCACCCCTTCTCTTGACCAAATCCACAGGAGCCTGCCCCTCACTGGGCTTCACAAAAGAACCGTCAGGGAACTTAAAAACCCTGCCATCAAACTCCACTTTTCCTTCAGACACATCTCTTTTCAAAGCCCAACATTCATTGGACCTGTGCCCCCTCCTACTTTAATAAGAGCAAACACAAGGATCACTCCTACCAGCCCTCCTTTCAAAATCTCTAGGATGAGAAGGTGCCTTATTAACCTTCTTGGCCTCCTGAACAAAAATGTGCAGCCGTTTTGTAAGATCAGCCAACTGCTCCACCATTGGGTCCCTCTCCTGTTTGGGAACCTGCACCAAATTCTTCTCCTCCTTCTTCTCCCTAACTTCCTCTTCAGCCAAAGACTCACTGACTTTGCTGACATACTTGGCACACCCCTCCTGATAGGTGTCCACAGCCAATAACTTCAAATGGGCCTCAACATCCTCCTTCACCTTATCCAAGGCAGGCAACTTCTGATCCCCATTAGAAAGAGTCTTCATCAATTCCTTTCTTGACAACTCCTTCAACACATCTATCCTGACATCTCTAGCCAGGGCAGACCAAAAAACATCCTTGGCAGCATTTTCATGAGCCAGCTCCTCCACTTCCACCAAATATTCCACCACAGGATCAAACTGTAGCAGAAACTTCCTGTAACTATGTAAGCTACCAACACCACCATAAGATTGCCATTCACTGAAAACCTTGTTCAGATCCACCATAGTGAACCTAACACCCCATCTATCCACCATTTCCCTACACAACAATTTCCAATCCCTCTTCTTGTAGCCAGACATGGCCACAATTTCCTTCTCCACTGACCTATCACCAATGACGAAGATAATCTGCTTCACCATCCACTCCAGCAGAAGTTTCATACTTCTCTTGAAACCACTTGACATCCTCCCCATTAAACTTGGTACCATCCCAAGTTTTAATTCTCACACACTCCCTGACCATCACAGAAGGAGGACCATCCTCCCCACTGACAGTCACCACAGGAATAGCAGAACCAGAAGCCATTCCTCCAGACTAAAACACCAAAAAGAGCCAACCAAAGAAAACAGAGATTCCAAAGAACTAGCAAGTTCTTCCCCACGTTGGGCGCCAGAAATGTAGACAATCCTATAGTACTAGCTATAGGCCTTGACCAAGGGAGTTGGAGAAAAACCAGAGAGAAAATCCCCTGTCCCTTTAAAAAAATAGAGTGAGATTTACTTGCTAAAGTAAGTTGGTTCCTGTTTTGCTAAAGCCCCTTTTCAACACACTTGACTGCTTGATGAGCCAAGAAAGTAGTCCCAGATAGACTACCAGACCAAAGAACTGAAATGTAGAACAAATTCCACACCAGAGACAGCAAAGATACTTGATGTATGCTGCAAATCCACACCAGAGACAGCAATAATACTTGCTATAGCTTGTAAGACTATAACAGAGAAAACAGTTGCAAAAGTTAAGTTAAATGAAGAACTCACTTGCAACAAACACAGCCAATTGTGGCCAGAAAACAGTGAAAACTGAGTGAGGAACAATGAAATCACCTCCGGATGGTTGTATGATGATTAAGGTTGCCCCAAACTGTCTTATTCACTATGTACACACAGACCACTAACTAAGAGCCCATGCGCACCCACCAATCTGGCGCCTGTACCCGCCAAATTGCATAAAAAACACTCCTGAAGCGCTCCCCAACTGTCACACGCCACGTGACACTCGAGGCGAAATCAGCTCATTAAATCAATAATATCGAGTCCTAAATCTATACTTGAAGCGCAGAAAGCAATTCTCCATAGCAACTGCGATTTTCCTTTGTGTACTTACTATTTAACTGCACTAGCCTAAACTCTAAATTTAAATTAGTCAATCTCCCAATAGGGTACCTTAGTCCTTTTCAATAAGCAACGCACAGCGCTAGGATTAACAAAATAGTACAGTAGTAGTTTTCATTAAAGTTTTGTTAATTAATTAAAAAGGGGTAAATTGAGCATGGATGGATATTTAGCGAAGAGGGTCTAAGTGTATGTTAGTAATGGTCAATGGAATGGGAATGGTGCGATGGAAGGGAGGTCAATGCGAGGAGGAACAAAGGATATAAAAGGGGTTGGGTATTTGGTTCGATATTCCTTAGAATTAAATTATAAAATCGTATTTACATTAATAGTGGTAAATCTTTAAAGTTAAAATCATTGTTATTGTATCTTTCTTTTATTTTCTCAATATTCATTTCTAAATCCTAAATCTTTGATTATTGAGTTTCCAACCCTTTGTGAGATTTTAAGAATTACTATTACCATTGAAAGTAGTCTATAATTCTTCTCGGACGAACCTCGAACCTGTAGCAATTACTTCGAGTGACCTTCGAATCATTTCCTCGAATCATTCCTCTGTGCTTCGAAGAAGTTTCTAAATCCCTCATCTCACTTTCAGGAACATCCTCGACCTTGTGCGTAGGTCATCCGGTGACAGTATAATTTAATTCTACCTAGTTCTCATTCTTTGCACTACTACGTCCTTTTAGGTGTTTCTAAAATTTTAAATGGCACCTGTTCAACGCACTCCTCCTACGGGCGCTACTACTAGAGCTCGTGCTAGAGGCAGGCCAACAGCCACAAGGTCTGTTTCTCGCACTCACTCTCTGGAAGCACTCGACCTTAGGGAACGACAACATTCAGTCCAATCTGTAGAAGACATCCCACAAGATTTTGAGGATTCTAGTGACGAAAAAGATGGAGAGGATACAATGCACGAGGCACCATCCACCCCTGCCAATCACCCTTCTGGCCAATCCTCAGAACCTGGACCATCTAACTCTCTGGAAGATTTCATGAGACTTTTCATGAAAACCCTTTCAAATCCAACATCTTCAAAGGGATCTAAGTTCAAAACTCCTTCTATGAAATCTCCTGACAAATTCGACGGAGATCACCCCGACAGATTGCAACCCTTCTTGCAAACCTGCAAGCTACTGTTCCATAATGACCCTCAAAGCTTTAACAGCGACTGATCAAAGGTTGTTTACGCTTCTTCATTCCTAGCCGGGAAAGCAGCAAGATGGTTCGAACCTTATCTACTCATGCTTTCTTCGACAGAAACCCACTTACTTATCAATAATTGGGAAAAGTTCAAAGACCAACTTTTTACGTTGTTTGGGGACTCTAATGAAACGGACAACACGGAAATTGAACTTGATTTTCTTCGCATGAGTGTTAATGGTAAAGCCTCTGAACATATCTCGAACTTCAGAGCACTTCAAACTCGAGTAGGTTGGAATGATGCTGCCCTTAAATATCATTTCAAGAAAGGACTTTCTTCGAGGATTCTAGATCAATTAAATCTTCACGGTCAGAAGATGACTACTTTAACGGATTTAATGGATCAAACCCTCGAACTTGACGGCGTTTATCAAGGACGACTTCAACATCGTCGATATGCCAACAAATCTCAAGGCCTAAATTTTAAATTGGGACCTTCTTCACACCCACGACCAAATCAATCCTCCTCGACTCAATCCAAACCCAATATGGGAAAGGATAAACCTTGACCAAAAGGCTCGACCCCAGGCAATATTAGCAAAGTACTGGATCCTAAAGGGGAACTTAAAGAAGCTGAGAGGAAGAGACAAGCAGATAATGGGTTATGTATGTATTGTGGGGGTAAGCACAAGTTTGAAGACTGTGTAAAGTTGAAGGAAAGAGAAGGTACTAGTTCGAAGTCAAAAAACTAGTAGATAGTTTACTTGTGTGCAAAGCAAACTATCTTATCTCTCCCAGTGCACAGAACCTCCATGTCTTAAGGACTGGAGTTGCCTTAAACCGCTTGAGATTCATTATTTTTAAGGAGGATATCCCCTTCAGTTGTCTTATAGACTCTGGAGCTTCAATTTCTTTTGTTAGTTTATCTTTTTCCAAGAAGCTTCAACTAACATTTACAGATATTGATTGAACTCCAATCTATTTGGTCGAATCAGAGGAACCCAAATATTGGGTAAGTAAGAAAGTTTTATGGGTTTTCAACTTTCCGAACTTTCCCCCCTTCGAGTGGGAATTATCAGTCTTGGACGCCCCAAGGATGGAAAATACCATTCTTGGCCATGACTTTTTAACGCATTGGAATCCCAAAATTGATTGGACTAGGGGTTTGATCACCCCACGATCTAAGTATATTTCTGATTCTTCAATGCAGGTCAATAGGGAGTTAAACAACCCACCTGACAACATCCTGCTAGAGGACGAGTCTCTGCCAGATGACTTGCAAGCATCTGATCCTTCTCTAAATGAGCAATTGGCTAACCCTTCTAGCTCGATGACTTCACTCGAAGAGGATTTAAATTGCCTCGAAGCAATCGAATTCTGCTCTCTCAATACAGGTATCCCCTCGACAGATTCTCTTGAAGATGAAGAGGACGACCAAATCAATGTTGAAGCCATTAAATAAACTCTACCGGAAATCTACCACGATTTCCTCGATGTTTTCTCAATCCGCAAGGCCGATAAGTTACCACCTCATCAACCCTACGACCATCAAATAGAGTTAATAGGCCCAGTACCTCCGGAAGGTCCTGTCTATTCTTTATCAAAGGACGAATCTCAAGTTCTTCGAGACTACATTGCAGAGAATGTAGCCAAAGGTTTCATCAGAGCCAGTAAATCTCCAACCGGCTCCCCTGTCCTCTTTGTAAAAAAGAAGGACGGTAGTCTTAGGTTGTGTGTTGACTATAGAAGGCTCAACACAGTCACGAAGAAGAATGCATATCCTGTTCCTCCTATGTCATTACTTCTTACCCTTTTCAATGGTGCTAATTTCTTTTCTAAAATTGATCTTAGAGGCGCTTACAAACTGATTCGCATTGCGGAAGGTCATGAACCACTGACTGCAATGCGCACTAGATTTGGTAGTTTTGAATATTTAGTTATGCCTTTTGGATTATGTAACGCACCTTCAAATTTTCAAACTTTTGTTAATGATATCTTTCAAGATGTTGTTGAACAATTTGTAGTCGTCTATTTAGATGATATTTTAATATTCTCGAAAACACTAGATGAACATATTCATCATGTTCGACAGGTCCTAAATCGTCTTCAAGATCATGGTCTCTACGCCAAGCATAATAAATGCGAATTCCACCTCAAATCAATTGATTTTTTGGGTTTTAAGTTGTCCACTGACGGTTTAGTCATGGATGACAAAAAAGTCCAGAAAATCCTGGAATGGCCTGAGCCCAAAAACATTAAATCACTCCAAGGATTTTCGGGTTTTGCAAACTTCTATAAAAGATTTATTAAAGATTACTCTAAAACTATTTCCAATCTTACTTCTCTTCTTAGAGAAGACATTCCTTTTGTTTTCACTTCTACAGCACAAAAGGAATTTGAAGCACTAAAAACGGCGTTCACCACAGCCCCAATTCTTTGACATTTTGATCCTTCTGCCTCGACAATAGTTGAGACGGATGCGAGCGATTATGCTATTGCAGGGGTCATCTCCCAATTAAATCCTGAAACAAATTTGTTTCATCCTGTTGCTTTTGAGTCACGCAAACTCATAGCCGCAGAATTAAATTATGAAATTCATGACAAAGAGCTTTTAGCTATTATCCATTGTCTTAAAAAATGGCGTTCTTTTCTTCTCAGCCTAGATAGTCCTTTTCAAATCTTAACAGATCATAATGCTTTGAAATACTTCATGTCTTCTAAAGTGTTAACCAGGCGTCAAGCCAGGTGGGCTGAATTTTTGTCTGAATTTTCTTTCTCTATTTCCTATCGCCCAGGAAAAAACTGCATTGTCCCAGATATCTTGTCACGTTGGGACGACGTTTACTCACAGCGGGGGGACGCATTTGCTGACAAGAACCCAGCAAATGTGCAATAAATCTTCAACGAATCAATGTTAACGACTCATCAACTTAATTCGATTACAATTCAATCTTTTCGAAATCCACTATCCAACATCCTCAAAGCTCAGTCGAAGGAGGAATATTGTTTAGGGTTAAAAGACAAAATACTCTCGAAGAAAGGGGCCAAAAGATTTAGTATTGAATCAGGTCTATTAGTCTTTGAAGATAGAGTAGTCATACCCGACAACAATGAGATAAAATTATGGATTTTCAACAGTCGACATGATTCTCCATTAGCTGGTCATTTTGGGGTTGATAAAACCTACCAGTTAATAGCGAGGGATTTCTTCTGGCCAGGTATGACCAGGGAAATCAAGGCCTATATAAAAGCTTGTTACGAATGTAATAGGAATAAGGCTCCCCGTCACCGGAAGCATAGGTTGCTTCAACCACTTCCTATTCCCTCTAAACCTTGGGAATCTTTATCGATGGATTTAATTTCTCAACTTCCTATGTCTAATGATTTTGATGATATATTAGTAATAGTAGATAGATTTTCAAAAATGTCTATTTTCATTAAAACCACTACTACTGCTACAGCAGAAGATTTGTCAAAATTGTTTCTAGAATATGTATTTTCTAAACACGGCTTACCAAATGATATTATTTCAGATAGAGGCTCATTGTTTTTATCCACATTCTGGACCCAACTGTGTCAACAACTCAATATCACAAGGAATCTCTCCATGGCCTATCACCCTGAAACCGATGGTCAAACAGAAAGAGTTAACCAAATCCTCAAACAATATCTTCGATTGTATGTCAGTTACCAACAAGACAATTGGACCATATGGTTACCATTGGCCGAATTTGCTTAAAATAACTCGACTCATTCTTCGACACGACAATCTCCCTTCGAAACCATTTATGGACAACATCCTCGATTCAACTCAATCCATGTAGGAACTAATCATCCTGAGGAACATTATCTTCGAACTATATCACGACTCCAAGAAGAACTTAAAACAAATTTGGAACCAGCAATTTGAAGATACAAGGAACAGGCCAACAAACATCGACAATCTGCTCCTTCCTTTAAACCAGGCGACAAAGTATGGCTCGATGCACGAAACATTCGAACAACAAAACCATCAAAGAAACTGGCTGAAAAGCGCTTGGGACCATTCGAAATCGACTCTGAAGTCTCTAAAACTGCATTTCGACTCAAGTTACCTCCTAAATGGCAGGCGATTCACCCTGTTTTCCATGTATCTCTCCTGGAACTGGCTCGAGAAATATACCCGGGCAAGAACCAACCCCCTCCGGAACCGGTCGAAGTAGAAGATCATCTAGAGTGGGAAGTAAGTCGTATCCTTGATTCAAGAATACGCAAGGGGAAACTTCAATACCTCGTGGAATGGGAAGGCTTCCTCAATGACTCAGACAAAACATCCTGGGAACCAGCCATCAATGTTTCTAACGCTCCTGAACTCCTAAAATCTTTTCATTTGAAATATCCTTTAAAACCAAAACCTTAAAAAATTTCTTTATTTTAAAATTTTCTTTTCTTTTTCTTTCTTTCTTTTAAATCTAAAAACACCTCTTAAATTTCTTAGCCTTGTTTTCTTTTTTCTCTCTTCTTTTTTCTCTCTTCTCCTTCTATAAAATTTCCTTCAAAACCAACTAAAAATAAAATCAAAATTAAAATAAAAATAAAATAAAATAAAATAAAGTAAATAAATATAAATAATAAAATAAAATAAAATAAAATAAATAGAATAAACATAAATAATAAAATAAAATAAAAAACTCTTAAATCTCTCTAAATATTTTCTTTCTTTTCTTTTTCAATTCTTTAAATACATTCTTTTCTTAAATTTAAAATTCTCTTCAAAAATTTCTCTTCCAAAAATTTATTCTCTCTTTAAAAAACTTTCTTTCCTTCGAATCATCAAATCTTGTACAACACGACCATTTCCTCGAATGTAACTTCAGCCTCTAAATCTCCCTATAATAATTCTTCTTTTCAAATTCTCTTAAATTCTAAATTCTGTTTTTTTCTTTTCTTTCTTCTTTCTCTCTTTTCAACTAAAATTTCATTAAAATATATATATATATATATATATATTTTTCTTTCATTAAATCCTCAATTTAAAAAACTCATCTCAATCACAAAACCGTTTTTTTTTCTCTCTCTTTTCTTACATAAAAATTTCCTTTTAAAAAACATTAAAACTTCCTTCAATTAAACAACCTTTTTTCTTTCTTTAAATTTCTTCTTTCAAATTCTAAAATTTTTTATTTTAAACTTCTTTTTTCTTTTTCTCCCTCTCCCAAATCTTATAAAATTAATAACATTCACCTACAATAAAAAAATAAAATAAAATAAAATAAAATAAAACTAAAATACAAATTTTTTTTCTACTTCTTTACATCTCCTTTTCATTTCAAATCTTTTCTTTTAATTTCTCTCGAAACAATCTTTTCATTTTCTCCAAAACTACCCTTATCTCCTTCCTGCATTTCTCAAATACCTCCTCCTCTCCTACCGGAACCACCTCTCCCATCTCCAAGAGCTCCTCTGCCACGTCGAAGGAAGCAGCATCGATAATTGTGTCCACCTCCCCACATAATTCTTCCGCAAACCTTACTCGTTGACCTTGACGAGGTTTCTTCGACCACACCTGGTCCAGGGTGTCTTCAGGCTCTTCAACTACTTCCATGGCCGGAGGGTTTGCCTCAGTTGGTATAATCGGCGCAGGCTCCCCAATCGGCTCTTCAAGGTTATTTGATGTCTAAAACAAAACTCATCAGTAACTTCATCCTTAAAATAAACAATTAAAACTTACCTCGAAGATGGGGTCAGGCTCTAAAAATAACCTTGGCGCCACTTTGACCTCTACCTCTCTCTCTTCCTCGTTGTCCTCGATGACCACCCGTCTTTTCTTAGGTGCCCGCCCTGGAACAGGGACTTCATCATCATCTTCCTCTACCAACTCGTCGACCTCTTCCTCGACACCTCGCTTCGAACTGGTGGCCTGGGTTACCCAGGTTGAGATCTCATTGTTTAATTCCTTATCATTTTCCCCCACTGATTGTTCATCTTCAATCGAGACATCCCAAATGTCTTTGACCACCTCTTTGGTTTTAGGAATTACCCAAAACTTAGTCTAGGTAAATCACTTTTCGATTTCTGCGTTCTTCGTCAACGCATCTCACGCCACTCGTCGCCAACGGCAAAACTCGCATTTCTGGCGAGGGCCTTGAGTCGCCGTACTTTCGACACAGAAATACTCCATGCTTTCGCAAGCTGTGCAAGTTTGTGAAAACTGTCGCGTGATCATTCCCCCATCCGCTTTAGGGTGTGGAGGCGTAGGTGTGGGAGTGGGGCAGTTCATTATAAAAAAGAGTAATTAAGAAGTGAGGAAGAAATTATTAGAAGAAAAGAAACTAGTGTGGGAAGATGGCTCAAGCTCAATGGAGTTCGCAATTTTTTATACCCGGGCATCTGTCACGCGCCATGTGACACTCGAGGCGAAATCAGCTCATTAAATCAATAATATCAAGTCCTAAATCTATACTTGAAGCGCAGAAAGCAATTCTCCATAGCAACTGCAATTTTCCTTTGTGTACTGCTATTTAACTGCGCTAGCCTAAACTCTAAATCTAAATTAGTCAATCTCCCAATAGGGTACCTTAGTCCTTTTCAATAAGCGATGCACAGCGCTAGGATTAACAAAATAGTACAGTAGTAGTTTTCATTAAAGTTTTGTTAATTAATTAAAAAGGGGTAAATTGAGCATGGATGGATATTTAGCGAAGAGGGTCTAAGTGTATGTTAGTAATGGTCAATGGAATGGGAATGGTGCGATGGAAGGGAGGTCAATGCGAGGAGGAACAAAGGATATAAAAGGGGTTGGGTATTTGGTTCGATATTCCTTAGAATTAAATTATAAAATCTTATTTACATTAATAGTGGTAAATCTTTAAAGTTAAAATCATTGTTATTGTATCTTTCTTTTATTTTCTCAATATTCATTTCTAAATCCTAAATCTTTGATTATTGAGTTTCCAACCCTTTGTGAGATTTTAAGAATTACTATTACCATTGAAACTAGTCTATAATTCTTCTCGAACAAGCCTCAAACCTGTAGCGATTACTTTGAGTGACCTTCGAATCATTTCCTCGAATCATTCCTCTGTGCTTCGAAGAAGTTTCTAAATCCCTCATCTCACTTTGAGGAACATCCTCGACCTTGTGCGTAGGTCGTCCGGTGACACCAACCTCCTAAAACAGAGGCGGGCGGGCCGCCCGACGTCGGAGATGCCGCCTGAAGCTGCCCGGCCTCCCTGAAGCCAGAAAACCAATAAAAACCACTAATCTACTTAGAAAAATTAGCTACAACTACTAAAACCTTTAAAACACGGAATTTCACTATAACAACATTGAGATATGAAATATAGAGAAAAATAAGCTCTATCCAATGGTGCTAAGCACTTAACCCTAAGACTTAAGGTTAGCCCGTAAAACACAAAAAACAAAATTAAACAGCAATCTTTTATAAATGAAAAATGAGGAAATGACCCCTTAAAACTCAGAATATGAAAAATGTCTACAAAACATAAAATATAGAGAAAAACCAGGGCTATCAAATGATAGTACCCACATACCTGCAGACCCAATATCCACGGAATAAAACCAGAAAAATACCCAATTCTTTAACAGATGTCAATTAAGACATGCACAAACAGCGCCAAATCACACAAAAAAGGCCCCTGCCAATTTTGGAAGACCACAACATCATACGTCACGTGAAAATTTTTTTTGCTGCGAATGGGAATCGAACCGCACTCCAAACATTAGGTTCATATATTGACTAAACGTCGTATATATCGTGGTAATTATTGATATTACTATTTGTGGGTTACTTTGCACTTTTCATTTGCTACATATTTTTCTTTTACTCAGCACTCTGTAAGTGACATTAATTTGCTCATTTTACAGGGGGAGGTGTCTGGAAATTTGGATTTAATTTTATTATTATATTTTTTTTATTTTTCCTGGTTGACAATAATAGAGCAATAGTGTTCTTAGTCCCAGAAGTAATAAATATTTATATTTTAATATTAATTATTACAATTTTCAGTTGACATTTTTGTCCTGATTAATTTAAATTTTATTTGTTCCAGTTGACAAATTGTCCTGACAAAAATTTTTTTTTTTAAATTCATATTTAATTACTTCAGTTGACGTTAGGTCCTGGTAGTTAAGTAATCGGTTCAAAAAAAATTTTTTTATTAATAAAAATTCATATTTAATTACTTCAGTTGACATTAAGTCCTGGTAGTTAAGTGTCAGTTTAATAAAATTTTTTAAATAAAAATTCATATTTAGTTACTTCAGTTGACATTAAGTCCTGGTAGTTAAGTGATCAGTTTAATAAATTTTTTTTAATTAATAAAATTCATATTTAATTACTTCAGTTGACATTAAGTCCTGGTAATAAATTAGTTGATTTAAATCCTGAAAATAATTAATTAAAATTATTAAAAAAAAATTTAATTTATTTCTTCAGTTGATTATATTATAATCCTGGTTTTAAATTATTTTTTGAATTAATAAATTAATTTTATTTAGTTGATTTTTATCCTAAAAAGATTTTTTATTATTATTTTTATTTTATTTCTGTTAAATAAAAATTAAAAAAATTGAAAGACTAATCCATCTTATTGTCTCTTTTCTTCATTTCAGTAAAATCTTAAACTGACTGACCAAAGTGGTTCTGCTGCACGTGAAGAGGAACTAGACTTGATTGATTATGATGAGCCTACTTCTGTAAGTTCTCCTTTAACAAGAAGAATTTCTCAGATTAATAAATCATTTCCCCAAACAGGATGTAGAGATGGAAGAAGTAGAAATCCTAGTGGACACAAATCAGGATCAGAAGCCTATGATAAACCCACCAGAAGAACTTCCAAAAGGCTTCTGGATAAAAAAGATGCCATTGCCTCAACAGGTAAAGAATCTGTCAACTCACATAAAGGAGCTAAGGACAGAAAACTTGAGACTAAAGGCAAGGGTAGATGCTCTGGAAGAAAAGGTGAGAAGGATAGATACCTTTCTTCAAGAGAAGAAGAAACCTCTTCCTCCCAGGGATCAACTACAATTGGCTCCCCAGTCCCAAGAAAAGGTGGAAGTGTCCAAGTGGCAGTGGGACTACCTGTCTCAAAATCAGCATCAGTTACCTCAGGCAGGTCCGTCAAGACCCAACCAGGTCAACCCCACACCTCCTCACCCCTATCAAGGAGGCAAAAGAAGAAGAAAGCTCAATTTGGTCATACCCAGAAAACCCTGGTACGCCCCTCTATTTATTCTCAAGTGCCATTTCTTGTAGCTGATTCTGTTCTTTCAGGTAAATCTGAGAGGGAAGAAGAAACCTTGAGACCAGTAGAGGCTGGGAGCAGTAGACAATTAACTCATGTATCTAATCCATTACTTTTAATTGCTACCTCAATGATTAACCCTGATATGGCTGTAATTGATGAAACTCTTGACCCTGAGTTCTATGAGAGTCTGGAAAGTTACTCAGTTTCCCTATTGAGAAACACTCCAGATATAGCAAAGATTAATGATGAGTACTTGAGAGATATTATTGCCAAACAAAACCATATAATGAACAATATGCAATTGACTCAGAGATATAATAGTTTGTTAACTGATCAGGGTTATCAAGCATTAAGAAGTGAATCACAGAGAGTCTCTGATGAATTGTCTCATTACAAAGCAACCCATGAAAAGAAAGTTGCTTTATGGCAAAATATAAAAAATGATTTGTCTAAACTAAAAGATACTGTATCTGCCTGTTGCCAGGAGGTAGAGATAGATAAGATGAATCTGAAAAGATTGAATGACCATTTTTCATCTTTTCAAAAGAAGAATCAGTTATCTTTTGCAACAA
Organism: Hemileia vastatrix; assembly: GCA_030280995.1. Lineage (NCBI taxonomy): Eukaryota > Fungi > Basidiomycota > Pucciniomycetes > Pucciniales > Zaghouaniaceae > Hemileia > Hemileia vastatrix. The sequence continues at coordinate 27,048,020 of JASXTE010000010.1, read as the reverse complement.
TCAATGAGAATTTATCTAGTCTTCCAAGATTGAAAACTAGACTAACAACCATTGAGGAGAAATTGAACTCATTGTTTATTGATCAAAAGTATTCTGAGATTTCTTTGAAGGAACAAACAATACAGGATGCTCCAGACTTACCTGTGGCTATTTCATCTAAAAGTAAATCAGTTCCAGAAATACATGTTGATACTCCTGAGTTTCCATTAAAAATTAATGATGCACCAGGACCTTTAACAGAGGGATTGAACAATGAGATTACTGCCCAACTAGAGAAGTTACAGCTGCTCCTTACTCAAAAACAAGCTTTTACTAAGGAGACTCCTTCAAATCAAAAGAATTGGCCAAAACTTGACCAGTACCCAACAGTTGATGGTGATTCTTCCTCTGATTGGCAACAATTTATTTGCAGAATCGATAACTTAAAAAATTCTTACAAACTCTCAGATGAGGAAATTGTGTCCAAGTTAATTTCTTTGTTTACTAATGTTGCCCTAATGTGGTTTGAATCTGTTCTCCTGTATGGGAATGACTACTCATGGGAGGATTGGAAGAAATTGATTAAAGCACAATTTGGTGGCTCCAAGTTCAGAATGGCTCAGCAAAGGCAGCATGAGGAAACTAGATATAGCTCTTCTACTGATAAACCTATTGAGTTTTTAATGAAACTTGTAAAAATCTTAAGGGCAATGGACCCAAATTTGGAGTTTGAGTTATTGAAGGACAGGATCCTTTATAAATTACCAATGTCTCTGAGAGACTTGATAGTGGCTATGACTGAGTTCTCCAGAGAACCCTCTTCTTTCATTAATATTTGCAATGAGATCCTTCTAAACAACAAGTATGATGCCAGAAGATTCATTCCTAGGACCCCTTTGGAGAAACCCTCCACTTACCAACAGGAACATCTGAAAAAGGTTGGTAAACCTTCTTCCCCTGTTGAACCAAAAAAGTATGCAACAAACACTTGCTTCAAGTGCAACAAGCCTTGGCAGAAAGGCCATGTTTGTGACAAGAAAGTAAATCTTGTAGAAAAAACAGAGGAGCATGCTGATGACACAGTAGCAATGGATGATACATCAAGTGATTGTGCCAGCAATATTTCATATGAATCCCAACAAGAAATCTTGATTCTGGAAGAAGATATTCATTATTTAAATACTATTGATATTGATAATAGTGCTTTATCTACAGTAGAAGATGCTGAGATCATAAAGAACATTGGGGATAGCTCAATTGTTATTGCCCCTCTCAAGGCACCAGTCTTGATTAATGGAACCAGCATTGAGGTTGTTCTGTATTCTGGGGCTGGAGGAAGTGTAGTTTCTGAAAGAGCACTTGCTTCAGTGGATCAAGACTATAAATCAAAACTGATGCCTATCATTTCTGAAAATTGGAGATGTTATGGCTCTTTTTTAACCCCCATTGGTAAATACAAAGCCACAGTGTTTTTTAAATATAACCATGGTTTTGTAAGAGCTATTTGTGATTTTGTTGTCATGAAAAATGATAAATTAAGCAATTGTTTTATTGTAGGGAATGATATTTTAACCAACTATGGCATAAAATTGGATCCCTCAAACCAATGTTTCACAATGGGGATGAATGGGAAGAGAAAATTTAAGATTTCCTCCCCTAAAAAATTATTGAAACCAGAATTGAACAAATGTAATTCTGTGGTTCAATGTAAAGGAAGATCTACAAAGAGATGCATGCCCTTTTGTCTGAAATTGAAAACGCCTCTTTTGGAGAAAAACTTTCTGGTGAGGATAAAGATTCCATCATTAACTTGATAAAGTCTTTTCCTATGGCCTTTGCTCATGGGTCACATGAACTGGGATTAGTTATAGAGGAAATGAAACTTTCATTGTCTTGCCCATTAACTGATATACCACTTAGTTTAAAGAAGAAGCCTTATCCTGCTTCTCCCACAAAGAGAAAAGATATTGAAGACAATATCTCTACCCTTTTAAAAATGAATATTATGTAAATAGTAGTTTAAACACCTAAATATTGTGTTATCTCACCTGTCCTAATTTCTTATGAGAAAGATAAATCCAGGTTATGTGGTGATTATAGAGCACTAAATACTTATACTGTTGATAATATTTATCCTTTACCTAGAATTAGCTCTATACATGCTACTCTACAGGGTGCTAAATGTATCAGCTGTTTGGATGGTAACAAAGGATATCACCAGGTACCTGTTGAGAAAAATTCTCAGAACTTTCTGATTATTGCTACTCATATGGGTATATATAAGTATATTAGGATGCCATTTGGCCCTAAAAATGCCCCTTCATTTTTCCAAAAAGTAATGGATAACACATTCCATCAAGAGATAATTGAAGGATGGCTGATGGTTTATATTGATTATATCATTATATTCTCAAAAACATTTGAGGACCATCTTAACCGCCTGTGTAAAGTATTCCAGAAAATGGATGAAATAAATATGAAACTTGCCTTGAAGAAATGTAAATTTGGTTTCCATTCTTTAAAAGTTCTTGGTCATGTTTTTTCAGCCTTACAGATATGTGTTGACCAAAACAAAGTGGCAGCCATACAACAGGTGAAGGCTCCTACTACAGTTAGAGAGCTCCAAAGTTTTTTGGGAATGTGTGGATACTATAGACAGTATATTAAAAATTACCAAGTCATAGCTTTACCCCTTACCCAATTAACTAGAAAGGATGTTGCTTTTGTCTGGAATAGTGAAAGACAAAGAGCTTTTGACACTAAGAAACACTGTTTGATGTCAGCACCAATTCTTGCTTTACCTGACTTTAATCAACCATTTGTTTTGTAAACTGATGCCAGTTTCATTGGTCTTGGTTCTGCCCTCCATCAAAAACAAGTGATAAATGATAAAGTTTCAGAAGTAGTAATTTGTTATATTTCAAGAACCTTGAGAAATAGTGAATTGAAATATGGTGCTACTCAATTAGAGTGTTTAGCTGTAGTATGGGCTCTAGAAAAGCTTCATTATTACCTAGATGACCATAAATTTGAACTTGTCACTGACTGCAGTGCAGTAAAATCCCTTTTAAACTTGAAAACACCAAACAGACATATGTTCAGATGGCGGTTGGCTGTTCAAGAATACAGAGGAAGAATGAAAATTATTCATAGGGCTGGTATTTTTTACTCAAATGTGGATATGTTATCTAGTTTACCTTTACCAAATGATGACTCTAATCCTGCTTATGATCCTGAGGATGAAATTATTCATATACATGGGATATATGTGGTTGATATGGAGGAAGAGCTATTACAGCTTATTTTGGATTCATATGATAACAACACTGACTTGAAAAAGTTATGCACCATATTAAATGATCCAAAGAATGCTTCAATACAAGCATTAATTAAAAGCCTTCCACCAAAGTACCAGAAGGCTTTGGAAAAAGGTAAATTTTCAATTGATGAAGGATATCTATATTATAGGAGAAAGTTGAGTAATGTTATTGTTAATCCTCCTTATATGAGAGAAATCATCTTGAAAATTTGTCATGATGACATATTGGCTGGACATTTTGATCTTGAAAAAACAATAATCAGAATTAAGAACACTGCTTGGTGGGTTAATATGTCTGAAGACACAAAATTATATGTTGAGTCTTGTGATTCTTGCCAAAAATCAAAAAGATTAACTGGTAAAAGAGCAGGATTAATGCAACATATTGAACCTCCTGATGCACCATGGCAGATAATAAACATGGATTTTGTAACAGGATTACCTATTGCTGGTAAAGACAGTTATAACTCTTGTTGGGTTATTGTGGACAGATTTACAAAAATGTGTAAATTTATCCCTACCCACAAGGATGTTTCCACTAAAGAATTAGCATTCTTATGGTGGTCTCATATGTTTAATACTGCTGGTTTTCCTAAAGCCATAATCTCTGACAGAGACCCTAAATTTACTTCTGAATTTTGGATGTCTCTGATGGATGTTTTTGGTTGTGATCTGAAACTTTCTACTGCACACCATCCACAGACTGATGGTTTAGCTGAAAGAATTATTCAGACTTTAGAGGACATGATTAGAAGGTATTGTGCCTTTGGCCTTGAGTATAAAGATAATGACAGATTCACTCATGATTGGGTTACCTTACTTCCTGGGTTAGAATTTGCTTATAATAGCACTGTTCATTCTGTTACTCAAAGAAAGCCTTTTGAGCTCTGGCTTGGATATGTTTCAAATACTCCTGCCCAAATTCTCAATAACAAAATACCTAAATCGGATATACATCCTGGTGTAAAGTCTTTTCTTCAAATGCAACAACTATGCAGAAATCATGCTCAACAATGTATTGAAAAATCATTTGAATATGAGAAGAAGAGATGGGACAAATCCCATAAAGAATACACTTTTAAAAAGGGTGATGAAGTGTTGATTTCTACAGTCCACTTCAACTGACAAGGTAATAACAAATTGAAAGATCCATTTGTTGGTCCATTTGTTGTCAGAAGAATGATTGGAAATAATGCAGTTGAGGTTATTTTGTGTTCCCCATATGACAGAAAAACATCCTGTTTTTCCAATATCTCTTCTGAAACCTTACACATCCAATAGTGATTTATTTCCAAAAAGGAGGGGAAGACCAAAGAAAACCCCAAATGAAATCACTGAAACAGCAGAAATTAAAAAAATTCTAAATGACAGAATAGTCACTGCTGAAAAAGGTACAGAATACTTTTTGAGATTCAAGAATAAATCATCTGAATATGATTCTTGGATACCTGGGAAGGAGGTATCTAATCTTCCTACTCTACTAAAAAAGTATAAAAAGAAAAAATCATAGCATTTTTTTATTGTTTTTTTTAGAGTGAGGGAGTGTCAGCCAGGCTACTAGACTTAACCGGTAAAATAATTAATTAATTTACTGAGTTGAAGCCACGCCCCTTCTTCTTACTGATAATTAATTATCTACTTAAGTATTACTTACAATTAACTAGTTAAGCACAATAAGTATTATAATTAATTAGTGTAAATAAAATGTCCTTTACAATTTTACTCCCTAACACCGTGCTCAATGGTATAAGTCAATGGGAATAGAATTTAATAATAAAATTATAATAAAAGAAATTTAAATCAATCATATTACCTCAGTGAGAGATCTGGAATCCCGTGAAATTAATATAATTAGTTAATTATTGTGTGATTAATTGTGACAGTCCAAGGAACTCAAACTTTATTGCTAATAAATTTGATGCCCTTGTTGACGTACCAGTTTATTTATTTCTTATGTCATATATGTACCACTTTTAGTCATTCTCTTTCTCACATTCTTACAGTATATGGTGTAAATTCCGTATATTTTATTCCCTCATGTTTTGCCTATAAAAGGCCTCTTACTTTGTGCTTTTCAGAAGATTCATTCATCAATTACTTATTACTACAATTACAAAACAATACTTATTTCTATATTTTATAAGCTTAGTATTTAAAACAGCGCAATTCTATTCTATAAATTATACTAATAATTAAAAACTACCTCTTACAGTTGAGCAAATAAATCAATTTGAAAAAGAAAATTCATACTTTACTTTGAGAGTTCATTAAATCCCCAATTTTCCTTGTATAAACCTCGAATAAACTTCTAGACCCAAAAGGACCCCTTGACAAAAACAGTCATCTATCTTGATGTATATTTACAAAATAATTGGAAGAGACAAATCCAAAATTAAATGAAAAAAATTAAAATTGAAAATTTCTACAACCAATTATTTTCACCATTCCCAATCAAGTTTTACTGTTTTATATGATAGCCAGTAGAATGACCTAAGGCCAGATGCACCATCATATAAAAACACTAATCTATCTTGAAGTAACTTTAGAAAATAACTGGAAGAGACAAATCCAAAATTAATTGAAAACAATTGAAATTGAAAATTTCTAGAACCAATTATTTTCACCAGTCCCAATCAAGTTTTACTATTTTCTATACTAGCCAGTAGAATGACCTAAGGCCAGATGCACCATTATATAAAAACAGTAATCTATCTTGATGTAAATTTACAAAATAATTGGAAGAGACAAATCCAAAATTAAATGAAAAAATTAAAAAGGATAAATGAAATTGAAAAAGAGGAAAGTAAAAAGGGAAATTTAAAAAAAATAAAAAAGATAAAAATTAAAATAAATAAAAAAAATTAATAAAAGAGAAAAAAACAGAAAAAAAAATTTTGAGGAAAATATTTAATGATAGAAAAAACATAATATTTTAATTGAAATACTTGACAGATCTACTAAGAACAATTTTTTATCTAATTTTTTTTGATTATTAATACAATAAATAAGACTTTCATTTATTTGGAATAAATAGCCAAAATTGGTAAATTCTTGACAAGAAACTAAAGTTGGAGGTGCTTTAGTTTTTTGATGCCAATGTTGAGATGCATTCCATATAGACTCAACTATTCTATTGGCACTACCAAAATCAATAATACATTTATGGTCAGGAATATAAAGGCCATGTCCCTCATCAGAAGAGGGTGATGGAATAGGAACACCAGTCAAAGGATTAATATAAGAGAAAATTCTAAATGTTAGACAATTCTTATCATGTTTATCTAGATAAAAATTTTTGTAGAATTTATTATAAGTGATGATAAAATTAGAACAAAAAAACTTAAGCATTTATTGCTTCTTCCCATTCAGGATCAGACCAATTTGGTAAACCAGATTCTAAAGCAAGTTGATGGTTTTTTTGAAAAGCTTGAGAACATAATATTTTAAAACAATTTGCCAAGAAAATATTAAATGATCCTAATGAATTCCGTTGTTTCAGATCATCTTCCATTTGCTCTGGTCTCGAATTTTTCAATAAAGAATAAATTCCTGAAATATATGACAAAATTAAAAATGACATATAATAAAAAATATTTACATACCAAAAGAGACTCCTTGATCATTTCCTGGTTGACAACCAAAACCTTTAATGACACCAGAAATCAGATTTTTATTTGATAAGGGTTGTCAAACGAAAGCGATTTGATAGAGAGTAGAAATTAAATCAGAAAGTTGGCAAAAAAATTCATCCTTTTTCCCATTAAATGAATGAACTTCTAAGATGAATTGAGGTTTGTATCTGTTATTGAAAACTGCAACAATGAGATCTATACCGCCTTCTGTAAGGCTTTTGATGTTTTTGTAAAAAATATTTTTCTTAACATTTGATATTGAAGTCTTATATAAATTGAGATGGTCCAAATGTCCAGAAAATGTTTTGCAAAATATTTTCATCCTAATCAATTTTCTATTTTGATAAAATTTTATCTTTGAATTTCTTGATTCTTTAGCTTGTTCCATGATTTTCAGCTTTTTATTTTCTGGTAATGAAAGCTCTGATTAATTGGTAGAAGGAATAGAATTGAAGGACATTGAAGAGATAGAAGAAAGTAAAGATAAAGAAGAATAATTTGAATATATTGAAGGAATAGAATAGAAGTAAATTAAAGAGATAGAAGAAAGTAAAGATAAAGAAGAAGAATTTGAATATATTTGATGATTATTCTTGGAGCTTTCAAGATTTGAAGACAAGGAAGAAAGAGAGGATAAAGATGATTCAGAAGAAATTGATGATAATGAAGATGAGCAAGTTAAATTCTCCATAGTAACTTCCTGGAAAAAAAATTTATAAAACAAAAAAATAAAAATAATAAATAAATATATTAAAAAAAACCCCCAACAATAAAAAATTATCAGTAAAATAATTGATGAGAAAAAAAAATGTTTTTTGTAAAACAAAACAAAAAAAAATTGCAAAAAAATTATTAAATTTTTTTTTGAAAAAATAAAAATTCAAAATAAAACCCAAATTATGATTTAAATACAAGGTAAAAAAAATTCACTAAAATAAAAAGGGTAAATAAAAAATAATTTAAATTAATTCAGTAAATTTAATTGCAAAAAAATAAATAAATAAATAATAATTACTTACTTGCTATTGGAAATACCTCTTGATGTCATTCAATAAAGTTTATTAAAATATAATTCAGTAAATTTCAGAATAATTAATTTTTTGCAAAAACAAACACAAATAAAAAAAATTAAATCACCTGATTTATTTTGGAAGCATGGGGAAATGTCCAGAAACTAAGGAAAGAAAAAAAAATTCTGTAAAGAAAATTAAAAAGCAGAGATTTGTCTTTTTTTCTTCTTCAAAATTGCCCCCAAAAAGTCTCCCCTTAACCCTTCCTTGCCCACCTCAAACCCCCCTTTAACCCTCCTTGCCCACACCTCAAAACTCCCCCCTTTACCCCCTCCTTAGTTGCCTCAAACCCCCCCTTTAGTCCCCCTTTACCCCCCTTTAACCCCTCCTTACCCACCTCAAACCCCCCTTTACCCCTTCTTTACCCCCCCTTTACCCCCTCCTTGCCCCACTCAAACCCCCCCTTCACCCTTTCCTTGACCCCCTTAAGCCTCCCCTCAAACCCCTCCACATCCCCCCCCTACACCTAACTTGTCAAGGTACGCTTTTGGTCTAGAAGTTTTGGTATGAAGTTCTACAAGGAGTTTAAAGGTTTAAATGGACTCTCAACAAATTTGTACGTATTTCTTAATTCAAAGATGATTATTTTACTCAATTAAAAGAGGTAGGATTTGAAATATTAATATAATTTATAGATTAGAATTACGCTATTGTAAATACTAATGATATAGAATATAAGAATAAGTGTTTGATTGGTTATTGTTGTAATAAAATGATGTATTAAAGGAATGAATAAAAAACAACCAAAAGAGAGGCCTTATATAGGCAAAGGAGAGACAAAGCACGACAATCAAATTCTAAAAACAGTAGTATGAGAGAGAGAGAAAAGAATATTCCAGAAGGAATATTTTTCAAATAATAAAGTTGTTCTAAAAAGAAGGCGTCAAAACGATGTATTTACAGAGTATGTCAGAAATACATCAATTTATTTAATATTTACTGTAGAAGTCAATTCTTAATAAGAAATTTGAATTTTTTGTATATATTTGATATTATTTGAATATTAAAATCTTATTTTAATTTTAAAATCTATTTTTTAATATAAATTTTTATTTCTTCCAACCTGTCAAATGAGCACGGTGTTAGAGAAAAAATATATGGGACAATTTTATATTTAATTTTAATTATTTATTTAATTTTATCATTCAGTAATTAGTTAATTTATTATAAGTAATTTTAATGTAAATAATTAATTAAATAATTAAAATGATAAGGTGCGGCTTCATCCAGTAAATAATTAATTATATCACCGGGTAAGTCTAGTAGCCTGGCTGACACTCCCTCACTCTAAAAAAACAATAAAAAAATGCTATAATTTTTTCTTTTTATACTTTTTTAGTAGAGTAAGAAGATTAGATATCTCCTTCCAAGGTATCCAAGAATCATATTCAGATGATTTATTCTTGAATCTCAATAAGTATTCTGTACCTTTTTCAGCAGCGACTATCCTGTCATTTGAAATTTTTTCAATTTCTGCTGTTTCAGTGATTTCATTTGGGGTTTTCTTTGGTCTACCCCTCCTTTTTGGAAATAAATCACTATTGGATGTGTAAGGTTTCAAAAGAGATATTGGAAAAACAGGATGTTTTCTGTCATATGTGGAATACAGAATAACTTCAACTGCATTATCTCCAATCATTCTTCTGACAACAAATGGACCAACAAATGGATCTTTCAATTTGTTATTACCTTGTAAGTTGAAGTGGACTGTAGAAATCAACACTTCATCACCCTTTTTAAAAGTGTATTCTTTATGGGATTTTTCCCATCTTTTCTTCTCATACACAAATGATTTTTCAATACATTTTTGAGCATGATTTCTACATAGTTGTTACATTTGAAGAAAAGATTTTAAACCAGGATGTATATCCAATTTAGGTATTTTGTTATTGAGAATTTGGGCAGGAGTATTTGGAACATATCCAAGCCAGAGCTCAAAAGGCTTTCTTTGAGTAACAGAATGAACAGTGCTATTATAAGCAAATTCTAACCCAGGAAGTAAGGTAACCCAATCATGAGTGAATCTGTCATTATCTTTATACTCAAGGCCAAAGGCACAATACCTTCTAATCATGTCCTCTAAAGTCTGAATAATTCTTTCAGCTAAACCATCAGTCTGTGGATGGTGGGCAGTAGAAAGTTTCAGATCACAACCAAAAACATCCATCAGAGACATCCAAAATTCAGAAGTAAATTTAGGGTCTCTGTCAGAGATTATGGCTTTAGGAAAACCAGCAGTATTAAACATATGAGACCACCATAAGAATGCTAATTCTTTAGTGGAAACATCCTTGTGGGTAGGGATAAATTTACACATTTTTGTAAATCTGTCCACAATAACCCAACAAGAGTTATAACTGTCTTTACCAGCAATAGGTAATCCTGTTACAAAATCCATGTTTATTATCTGCCATGGTGCATCAGGAGGTTCAATATGTTGCATTAATCCTGCTCTTTTACCAGTTAATCTTTTTGATTTTTGGCAAGAATCACAAGATTCAACATATAATTTTGTGTCTTCAGACATATTAGCCCACCAAGCAGTGTTCTTAACTCTGATCATTGTTTTGTCAAGATCAAAATGTCCAGCTAATATGTCATCATGACAAATTTTCATGATGATTTCTTTCATAGAAGGAGGAATAACAATAAAATTACTCAACTTTCTTATATAATATAGATATCCTCATCAATTGAAAATTTACCTTTTTCCAAAGCTTTTTGGTACTTTGGTGGAAGGGTTTTAATTAATGCTTGTATTGAAGCATTCTTTGGATCATTTAATATGGTACATAACTTTTTCAAGTCAGTGTCCTTATCATATGATTCCAGAATAAGCTGTAATAGCTCTTCCTCCATATCAACCACATATATCCCATGAATATGAATAATTTCATCCTCAGGATCATAAGCAGGAATAGAGTAATCATTTGGTAAAGGTAACCTTGATAACATATCCACATTTGAGTGAACAATACCAGCCCTATGAATAATTGTCATTCTCCCTCTGTACTCTTGAACAGCCAGCTGCCATCTGAACATATGTCTGTTAGGTGTTTTCAAGTTTAAAAGGGATTTAACTGCACTGCAGTCAGTGACAAGTTCAAATTTCTGGTCATCTAGGTAATAATGAAGCTTTTCTAGAGCCCATACTACAGCTAAACACTCTAATTGAGTAGCACCATATTTCAATTCACTATTTCTCAAGGTTCTTGAGATATAACAAATTGCTACTTCTGACACTTTATCATTTATCACTTGTTTTTGATGGAGGGAAGCACCAAGACCAATGAAACTGGCATCAGTGTACAAATTAAATGGTTTATTAAAGTCAGGTAAAGCAAGAATTGGTGCTGACATCAAACAGTGTTTCATAGTGTCAAAGGCTCTTTGTCTTTCACTATTCCAGACAAAAGCAAAAACCTTTCTAGTTAATTGGGTAAGGGGTAAAGCTATGACTTGGTAGTTTTTAATATAATGTCTATAGTATCCACACATTCCAAAAAAACTTTGGAGCTCTCTTACCGTTGTAGGAGCCTTTACCTGTTGTATGGCTGCCACTTTGTTCTGGTCAACACATATCTGTAAGCCTGAAAAAACATGACCAAGAACTTTTAAAGAATGGAAACCAAATTTACATTTCTTCAAAGCAAGTGTCATATTTATTTCATCCATTTTCTGGAATACTTTACACAGGTGTTTAAGATGGTCCTCAAATGTTTTTGAGAATATAATAATATCATCAATATATACCATCAGCCATCCTTCAATTATCTCTTGATGGAATGTGTTATCCATTACTTTTTGGAAAACTGAAGGGGCATTTTTAGGGCCAAATGGCATCCTAATATACTTATAAATACCCATATGAGTGGCAATCATCAGAAAGTTCTGAGACTTTTTCTCATCAGGTACCTGGTGATAACCTTTATTACCATCCAAACAGCTGATATATTTAGCACCCTGTAAAGTAGCATGTATAGAGCTGATTCTAGGTAAGGGGTAGATATCATCAACAGTATAAGTGTTTAGTGCTCTATAATCACCACATAACCTGGCTTTATCTTTCTCATAAGAAATTCGGACAGGTGAGATAACACAATGTTTAGGTGTTTCAACTACCTTTTCAATAATATTCATTTTTAAAAGGGTAGAGATATTATCTTCAATATCTTTTCTCTTTGTGTGAGAAGCAGGATAAGGCTTCTTCTTTAAACTAGGTGGTATATCAGTTAATGGGCAAGACAATGAAAGTTCCATTTCCTCTTTAACTAATCCCAGTTCATGTGACCCATGAGCAAAGGCCATAGGAAAATATTTTATCAAGTTAATGATGGAATCTTTATCCTCACCAGAAAGTTGTTCTCCAAAAGAAGCATTGTCAATTTCAGACATAAGGGTATGCATTTCCTTTATAGATCTTCCTTTATATTGAACCACAGAATTACATGTGTTCAATTCTAGTTTTAATAATTTTTTAGGGGAGGAAATTTTAAATTTTCTCTTCCCATTCATCCCCATTGTGAAACATAGGTTTGAAGGATCAAATTTTATGCCATAGTTGGTTAAAATATCATTCCCTACAATAAAAAAATTTCTTAATTTATCATTTTTCATGACAACAAAATCACAAATAGCTCTTACAAAACCATGGTTATATTTAGAAAACACTGTGGCTTTGTATTTACCAATGGGGGACAAAACAGAGCCATACCCTCTACAGTTTTCAGAAATGATAGGCATCAGTTTATATTTATAGTCTTGATCTACTGAAGCAAGTGCTCTTTCAGATACTACACTTCCTCCAGCTCCAGAATCCAGAACAACTTCAATTCTGGTTCCATTGATCAAGACTGGTGCCTTAAGAGGGGCAATAACAATTGAGCTATCCTCAATGTTCTTTATGATCTCAGCATCCTCAATTGTAGATAAAGCATTATTATCAATATCAATAGTATTTAAATAATGAATATCTTCTTCCAGCATCAAGATTTCTTGTTGAGATTCATATGAAATATTGCTGGCACAATCACTTGACGTATCATCCAGTGCCACTGTGTCATCAGCATGCTCCTCTTTTTTTTTTACAAGATTTATCTTCTTGTCACAAACATGGCCTTTCTGCCAAGGCTTGTTGCACTTGAAGCAAGTGTTTGTTGTATACTTATTTGGTGCAACAGGGGAAGAAGGTTTACCAACCTTTTCCTGAGGTTTTTGTTGGTAAGTGGAGGGTTTCTCCAAAGGGGTCCTAGGAATTAATCTTCTTGCACCATACTTATTGTTTAGAAGTATTTCATTGCAAGTATTAATGAAAGAAGAGGGTTCTTTGGAGAACTCAGTCCTAGCCATTATCAAGTCTCTCAGAGACATTGGTAATTTATAGAGGATCCTGTCCTTCCATAAATCAAACTCCATATTTGGGTCCATTGCCCTTAAGATTTTTAAACGTTTCATTAAAAACTCAATAGGTTTATCAGTAAAAGAGCTATATCTAGTTTCCTCATACTGCCTTTTGTTGAGCCATTCTGAACTTGGAGCCACCGAATTGTGCTTTAATTAGTTTCTTCCAATCCTCCCATGAGTAGTCATTTCCATCCAGGAGAAGAGATTCATACCACATCAGGACAACATTAGTGAACAAAGAAATTAATTTGGACACAATTTCCTCATCTGAGAGTTTGTAAGAATTTTTTAAGTTATCAATTCTGCAAATAAATTGTTGCCAATCAGAGGAAGAATCACCATCAAATGTTGGGTACTGTTCAAGTTTTGGCCAACTTTTTTGATTTGAAGGAGTCTCCTTAGTACTAGCTTGTTTCTAAGTAAGATGCAGCTGTAATTTCTCTAATTGGGCTGAAATCTCATTGTTTAATCCTTCTGTTGCAGATCCTGGTGCATCATCAGTTTTTGATGGAAACTCAGTGTTATCAACAGGTATTTCTGGAGCTATTTTTATTTAGATGAACTAGCCATAGGTACTATTTGAGAATCCTGCACTATATGTTCCTTCACAGAAAAGTCAGAATATTTTTGGTCATTTAACAATGAGTTCAATTTTTATTCAATGGTTGTTAGTCTTGTTTTCATTCTTGGAAGACTAGATAAACTCTCATTGATAGTTGCAAAAGATAACTGATTTTTATTTTGAAAAGATGACAAATGGTCATTCAATCTTTTTAGATTTATCTTATCTATCTCTACCTCCTGGCAACAGGCAGATACAGTATCTTTTAGTTTAGACAAAACATTTTTTATATTTTTCCATAAAGCAACTTTCTTTTCATGGGTTGCTTTGTAATGAGACAATTCATCAGAGACTCTCTGTGCTTCACTTCTTAATGCTTGATAACCCTGATCAGTTAACCAACTATTATATCTCTGAGTCAATTGCATATTGTTCATTATATGATTTTGCTTGGAAATAATATCTCTCAAGTGCTCATCATTAATTCTTGCTACATCTGGAGTGTTTCTCAATAAGGAAACTGAGTTACTTTCCAGACTCTCATAGAACTCAGGGTCAAGAGTTTCATCAATCACAGCCATATCAGGATTAATCAATGAGGTAGCAATTAAAAGTAATGGATTAGATACATGAGATATCTGTCTACTATTCCCAGCCTCTATAGGTCTCAAAGTTTCATCCTCCCTTCCAGATTTACCTGAAGGAACAGAGTCAGCCACAAGAAAAGGCACTTGAGAATCAATAGAGGGACGTACCAGGGTTTGCTGGGTATCACTATATTGGGCTTCCTTCTTCTTTTGCCTCCTTGATAAGGGTGGGGAGGAGTGGGGTTGACCTGGGTGGGCCTTGATGGACCTACCTGAGGTAACTGATGCTGGTTTTGAGACAAGTAGTCCCAATGAGTGTTGAGCCAGTCCCACTGCCACTTGGACACTTCCACCTTCTCTTGGGACTGGGGAGCCAATTGTTGTTGATCCCTGGGAGGAAGAGGTTTCTTCTTCTCTTGGAGAAAAGTGTCTGTTCTTCTCACCTTTTCTTCCAAGGCATCTACCCTTAACTTTAGTCTCAAGCTTTCTGTCCTTAACTCTTTTATGTGAGTAGACAGATTCTTTACCTGCTGAGACAAAGGCATCTTTTTTATCCTGAAGCCTTTTAGAAGCTCTTCTGGTGGGTTTATCATGGGCTTCTGATCCTGAGTAGTGTCCACTAGGATTTATACTTCTTCCATCTCTACATCCTGTTTGGGGCAAGGATTTATTAGTTTGAGAAATTCTTCTTGTTAAAGAAGAACTTACAGAAGTAGGCTCATCATAATCAATTAAGTCTAGTTCTTCTTCACGTGCAGCAAAACCACTTTGGTCAGTCATTTTAAGATTCTACTGAAATGAAGAAAAGAGACAATAAGATTAATTAGTCTTTATTTTTAATTTTTTACTTAACAGTAATAAAATAAAAATAATAAAAAAAATCTTTTTAGGATAAAAATCAACTTAAATAAAATTAATTTATTAATAAAAAAATTTAAAACCAGGATTATAATACAATCAACTGTAGAAATAAATTAGAATTTTTATTAATAATATTTAATTATTTATTTTCAGGATTTAAATCAACTAGTTTATTACCAAGACTTATTGTCAACTGAAGGAATCAAATATGAATATTTATTAAAAAAAATTTATTTAACTGATCACTTAACTACCAGGACTTAATGTCAACTGAAGCAATTAAATATGAGTTTTATTAAAAAAATTTATTGAACTACCATGACTCAAAGTCAACTGAATTAATTAAATATGAAGTATTTATTAATCAAAAAAGTCTTATTGTCAGGACAATTTGTCAACTGGAACAATTAAAATTTAAATTAATCAGGACAAATGTCAACTGAAAAATTAATATTAAAATATAATTATTTTATTAATAAAAAAAAATGTTATTTTCAGGACAATTTGTCAACTGGAACAATTAAAATTTAAATTAATCAGGACAAATGTCAACTGAAAAATTATAATAATTAATATTAAAATATAATTATTTTATTACTTCTGGGACTAAGAACACTTATTGCTCTATTATGGTCAACCAGGAAAAATAAAAAAAAATATAATAATAAAAAATAAATTCCAAATTACCAGACACGTCCCCCTGTAAAATGAGCAAATTAATGCCACTTACAGAGTGCTGAGGAAAAGGAAATACGTAGCAAATGAAGAGTGAAGAGTAACCCACAAATAGTAATAACAATAATTACCACAATATATACGACATTTAGTCAGTATATAAACCTAAGTTTTGGAGCGTGGTTCAATTCCCGTTCGCAGCAAAAACATTTGTCATGTGACGTATGACGTTCGTCATTTTCTCGCCTCCTTTGTCCTTTACAGGTACTTTGCACACTGATGGTCCCTTCGATTATGCCTCAATTAACGTTGCGCTGACAATATTTTGGAAAGGATCCCAATTGTCAAGGTACGCTTTTGGTCTAGAAGTTTTGGTATGAAGTTCTACGAGGATTTTAAAGGTTTAAATGGACTCTCAACAAATTTGTATGTATTTCTTAATTCAAAGATGATTATTTTACTCAATTAAAAGAGGTAGGATTTAAAATATTAATATAATTTATAGATTAGAATTACGCTATTGTAAATACTAATGATATAGAATATAAGAATAAGTGTTTGATTGGTTATTATTGTAATAAAATGATGTAGTAAAGGAATGAATAAAAAAAACCAAAAGAGAGGCCTTATATAGGCAAAGGAGAGACAAAGCACGGCAATCAAATTCTAAAAACAGTAGTATGAGAGAGAGAGAAAAGAATATTCCAGAAGGAATATTTTTCAAATAATAAAGTTGTTCTAAAAAGAAGGCGTCAAAAAGATGTATTTACAGAGTATGTCAGAAATACATCAATTTATTTAATATTTACTGTAGAAGTCAATTCTAAATAAGAAATTTGAATTTTTTGTATATATTTAATATTATGTGAATATTAAAATCTATTTTTTAATATAAATTTTTATTTCTTCCAACCTGTCAAATGAGCACGGTGTTAGAGAAAAAATATATGGGACAATTTTATATTTAATTTTAATTATATATTTAATTTTATCATTCTGTAATTAGTTAATTTATTATAAGTAATTTTAATGTAACTAATTAATCTAATAATTAAAATGATAAGGTGCGGCTTCATCCAGTAAATAATTAATTATTTCACTGGGTAAGTATAGTAGCCTGGCTGACATAACTTATTGAATTGCTAGCAATTCAATAAGTAAATGAACGATTTCTGATAATCAATCATTAACTTATTGAATCAATAGCAATTTGATAAGTAGGTGCTGGGGGGGAGGGGGTTTGAGGTGGGATTAAGGGGGTAAAGGGGGGGCTTGAGGCAGGCAAGGAGGGGGTAAAGGGGGGGGGTTGAGGTGGGAAAGGAGGGATTAAAGGGGAGAGTTGAGTTGGCCAAGAAGGGGAGAAAGGGGGGTATGGAGGAAGACAAGGAGGGGGTAAAGGGGGGGACCTGAGCTGGCCAAGAAGGGGAGAAAGGAGGGGGAAAGGGGGATGATGAAGGGTGAAAAAACAGAAAAAAAAAGAAAAAAAAGATAAAACAAAAAAAACAAAATTAGTCTAACTTTGAAAACCAAAAAAAAAGAAAAAAAAAGGACGAAAAAAAGAGAAAAAATAAATTATTAGCAAGTAAAAAAAATGACTTACCTGGATAGATGATATGAGAAATAGAGGAATTGAAAATACTTGACAGATGTTTGAGGAGAGGATGAAAAGGATATGAGTGATGAATGAAAAAAAATCACTGCCAAAATATGTGATTTCATGTTGAGCTGGTGAAAGAAAACCAATGAGCCATCCAAAAAAAAGAGAAAGGCTTCCCAGCCTTCTAGCATCAAGGCGGGAAGTCCGCCCACCTAGAGGCGGCCAGACCACCCTGAAGCCAGAAAACCATCAAAAACCTCCAAAAAAGCCCAAAATAATTAGAAAAATCCAGCACAACTACTAAAACCCTTAAAACACAAAATTAAGCTACAAAAACATTGTGACATAAAACATAGAGCCAAATTAGCTCTACCTAATGGTACTAAGTACTTAACCCTAAGACTTAAGGTTAGTCTGTAAAACACAAAAAAAAATTACGCAGCTATCTTTCTGAAGTGAAAAAGGAGGAAATGACCCCTTAGAACTTAGAATATGAAAAAATTAATAAAGACATATAATATAGAGAAAAGACGGGGCTATCCAATGGTAATATACAAATACTTGTATTCCCAATATTTACTGAATAAAACTAGAAAAAAACCCAATTATTCAACCAATGCCAATTAAGACATACCAAAACAACACCAAACAGACCAACAAAGGCCTCTGCCAATGTTGGAAGACCACAACATAAATTCAAATAAAAATGAATTTAAACAAACACAAATACCAAACCAAGTGATTAAAGTACACAAAGTGGACATTTGGAGAGCACCAAAATAAAATTTTAACAGTGTTGTGAAGTGAAATGTTGGAGAGTAATTGGCATTATAATGGAGTGTATGCCAGTTGATAGAATGTTTTGTGATTCAAGGGAGGGGAGAGCCGTTGCTAGTTCAGGATCCTCTTCTTCATAAAGATCATTCCAATCATCCTTTAAATCATCTAGAATATTGTAGAGTATAACACAAGTCATGATCCAATGATATGCAATTTTGATTTCCAATTTTTTTTTGAAATTAGATTCTGAGCTCCTGACACCACACAATATGGGGGGCATACATGCTAGTGAGTCCGCAACCTTGGACCCAAACTAAACCAAGATTGAACACACATTGAGCTATTTACAAAGGAACCATACAATCAGGGATGAACACTACTCAGCAGAAAGGTTTTAGGTGGGTGTTTAAGTAGAGTTCAGTATGGGTTTAATATGAGTTCAGTCTGAGTTCCATCTGAGCTCCATCTGAGTTCAGGTTGGGGACTTGCTAGCAAGTCCACCCCCTATATTGCATAGTGTAAAGACTGGAAAATCATCCCTTTAAAATACCTATAGCATGTTCAATCTGTACTCTTGATTGGGAAAGGTGATAATTAAATTTAGTTTTGGGGTCATTTTCTAAACTTGCACCAGGGAAAGCAGGTATAATGTACTTCCCACTTGCATATGCTGAGTCTGCAAGGAGGTACTGAGATATCTCAAAGTATGAGTCTGGGGTTTGAGAAATCCTCATTCTTTGTAAGACAGAAGAGTCATGACATGATCCAGGTCAGCCACTGTGAAAAGCAATAAATTTTTTATTGACATTGCATATAAGTTGAACAGCAATAGAGTATCTAGAAAGAAGATGAAAAATTAGTTCATGAATGATGAGAAATTGGAGAAGATTTTGAATAAAACTTTTTTTGTGATTAAAATAATGGTTCCCATAATGAGCAGGCTTTTGAATCAAAGGTATAGTTGTGCCATCAACAAAACCTACACAGCCAGTGAAACCTTTGGCTTGCATTACTTGAGAGGATTCAAGTCGCTGTTCTGGAGTTGGCCAAGCAAATGTTTGAGACTTGAGGGAAAGGATAGCAATCATACATAACTTTGTGTATAATATCACAGTACCATATCCTATGTTAACTAGATTGTCCAAACGTCTTAAAGCAGCACCATTTCCATTTGAGCCAAAGCGACATAGTGCGAAAGCAAGTTGAATGGCAAGATTATAATGTTTGTTATGGGAACTGTTATGAAAGATAGGATGTTCAGAGATAAGTTGATAAAGTTTGAAGAAGGAATTGGGAGAAGTTCTAAATAGTTAAGTGAAGTTTAGTTGAGGAATGTTGAAAATGGAGCGGAGATCATATTAAGGATCATGATAAAGATTTGGCCCCCTGGCAATGAGGTAACGCTTTTTGGAAAGAAAACACAAATAGGCTAAAGCATCTTCCAAAGCAGAGTCTGATTTATAGTGGAGAACTAAAAGTAAAGTGATAGCATTCATAGTGGAGTGAAGTAGCTGTCTAGTAGAGAGGTGCTTAATTGTTGTTGGTAGAAGAATTAGGTGCTGAGTGGGAAGTGGTAATTCACTGCCAAATGTGCAGTTAGGGTGTGTAGATAGAAAAAAACTCAAGTGTTTTCCACCAAAATTAAGTAGCATAGAGTGAGGAGAGACTTAGGAATGGCATCAGCAATTATAAGTCATGTGACTTTCTTAAATATCCATCATGGATGTGATAAGTTTGGGATCAGGAATTTGGAATGAAAATTGGGGTATAAGAGGTGGGATAATGCATTATTGTGGATTCCTTATCCACTAGCCCTGGGGAAAGTGGATAAGAATCTTCTGCAATTAATAATTTCTGATCCCAGGAAAAAAAACCCTGATCTCTAATTGCAGATCCCTGAACATTGATACCCCCTAATAGGTACTTAAGATTATACCCATGCAGCAAAGCAGCCTTAAAGGCAATCATATTGGAATTAAAAATAATATTATTCCATATTTTAAATGAATAGAAAAAATATTTCAATTCTATGGTGTTGAAAAATAAATTAAGTGAAATGTTTCAGGTACACTTTGTTATTCTTTAGAATAAAAGTTTGTATAGGAGTAATTCACAACTGAACACTTACACACAATTCTAAAATTAAATATATGGGTTCAAGATCTATCAATGATTAATTGGAATTATGATATTCATGCCAATTGGTAGATCTTATATGATGTTTCTATTCAATTTCTAAGTGTATGAAAAACAATTCCTTTGAAATTTTATTTAAAAAGAAGAGTTTTGAATCTTCTTGAAATTAGCCTTATCACAAAGCAATATTGGAATGAGTATATTAGGAGATATCAATGTTTAGGGATCCACAATTAGGGATCAGGAATTTTTTTTCCTGCATCCAACATTATTAATTGTGGATTATTCTGATCCACTAGCCCTGGTACTAGTAAATAAGGATTGCCCAAGAATGCATTATCCCACATCTTATACCCCAATTTACATTCCTAATTCCTGATACCAAACTCATCACATCCCTGATTCATTTGTAAGAAATTCACATGACATATAATTGCTGATGCCATCCTTATGTCACTCTTCAATCTATGCTACTTAAATTTGGTGGAGAACACATAAAATTTTTTTCTATCTACACACCCCACCTTCTCATTTCGTGACAAATTCCCACTTCCCACTTCCCACTTCCCACTCATCACCTAAACCTTCTACTAAAAATAATAAAGTACCTCTCTACTAGGAAGCAACTTCACTCAGCTATGAATGCCATCAATTTAACTTTAGCTTCTGACTCTGACTCTGACTCTGGTTTGGAAGACACTTTAGCTTATATTTCTTTTCTTTCCAAAAAGCATTACATCATCCGAAGGGGGCAAAATCTTTATCATGATTCCAGATATGATCTTGCCTCAATTCCTGAAATTCATCATTTAAACTTCACACAACTTTTTTTAAATTCTCCTGATTCTTTTTTCAAAATTTCTCAACTCATCTCCAATCATCCTATCTTCTATAATAATTCCCATACCAAACTTTCAACTTGCTTTTCACTATGTCATTTTTGTACAGCTGGAAATGGTGCTACTGTAAGAAGTTGTGGTCTTCCAACATTGGCAGAGCCCTTTGTTGGTTTATTTGGTTTTGTTTTGGTATGCCTTAAATGGCATTGTTTAAATAATTAGGTATTTTTCTGTAATTACACAGCAAATATTGGGACTACAGGGATCTGAATACTACCATTGGTTAGCCCTAGTTTTTCTCTATATTTTATCTCTTTTGGACATTTTTCATAGAATACGTATTTGGGGGATAATTTCTCACTTTTCATTTTAAAAGATTGCTGTTGAATTTTGTTTTTTGTGTTTTACAGGCTAACCTTAAGTCTTAGGGTTAAGTGCTTAGTACCATTGGAAAGAACGAAATTTTCTCTAAATTTCATGTCACAATCTTGTTATAGCATAATTATGTGCTTTAAGGGTTTTAGTAGTTGTAGGTGAATTTTCTGAGTAGTTTGGGTGTTTTTGGTGGTTTTCTGGCTTCAGTTGGGCTTCCTGGTGTTGGGCAGACCACCTGCCTCAGTGCTAGAGGGCTGGGAAGCGTTTCTAGGGAGGTTTAATGCAATTTTATGGTCAGGAACGCCGGATTTGCAGGTGTTTATGGGCTCATGATTAGTAGTCTGTGTGTATATAGTGAATAAGAGAGTTTGGGGAATCTTTAA